>VZTM01030693.1:256301-272384 GCA_013400555.1 Jacana jacana | reverse complement strand
CCCCCCCATAAATCAGCGGCTTGGTCTTTCTGATGGAACAGTGCCTGTGGTAGTCCATCAAAGAAGTGGTTGGATGTAGTAACCTAATTCAGTATTACAGACAGTTTGAACGCAAAATCTTAATGGATCTAAATAAAGGAGGCATTTTTTTAAAGACCACATCACACAATGTATTTTTTTTGCTTCTGTAGAGCAAATACACTGAATAATGTTAATCATCAAACTAAAAGCAACTCTTTTGCTTTCCTTTGTTGCAGATCACCAGAAACTGGAAAGAGAAGCTAGAATCTGTCGCCTCTTGAAGCATCCCAATATTGGTATGAACATTTAATTGCTTTATATGTAGATACCAGTTTAGAAAATCGAGGGAAAATACAAAAGAACAAATACAAATAGCAATTTAGAAAAGTCAAGTGGAAATATCTCCAAGCAAGACTATTTCTCTATAATGCAGTGCTCCTTTCTAATTCTGCTGTGGGACTAAAGCAACATGTACTGTTCTCATCTCCTTTGAGCTATTGCCCTGCCATCAATAAGCTGTCTATGCCAGGTGTTTGGGGTTTTTTTGAGCAGTGTGTAGGAGGAGTTAATTCCAGTACTGCTCATGACTTTCTGAGACCTGCAGAAGAATTTAATCTAACAGCATATGTTGCAAAATGAGGCAGACGAGTGTCGATGGATGGAGTTAGTGTTGTTTATAATGAGATGCTTATTTTATCCTGTTTTGTTTTGTGTTTGAGCTTCTGTTCTTCTGTAGAAAAGATAGGTAGATAAAGAAGGCTCTGCTCCTTTTATTTCCAGAGCTGTATGTTTTCTCCCCTGGCATTCACGGAAAGCAAAAAAAGATATTTGTGTGTGTGTGTGCACACCTGTTTGCTTGCTTTAGAAACAACAGAAACAGAGAAGTATCTTGACCTGAGGTGAGTTGTATTTGGGTTTTGCAGACAGTGAATTATATGCCAACAATATCTCTCACAAGAATACTCACTGTACCTGAGGCTTCTGCGGAGCAGGGGAGGATTTTCCTATCTATCTTGTTCCTCTTTCCCCATGTACATTCCTAAAAGCTGTCATCACTAAAACTAATGTCACTGAATGTTTTAAATAAACTTGTGTCCTTGATACTCCAAAAGCACTTGGCAGTGTGATTGCTCTTCATTCTGTGTAGTTTTTCTCGTTTTCATTTTTAACTAACAAATGTTGGTATTCATGACATTTTTTGGCTAATGTAATTGTTTCATGCCTGGGAAGGACTCAGCTCCTTCCTTTAAATAATAATCATAAATTGAAAACAAACATACCACAGTTCAAAATGAAATGTCGATTCTCTGGAAAAAACTCTCTTAGGCAGTCTCAAAAGCACAGAGGTTTCACATGCAAATTAGGTTAAAGAGGAAGAGTAGTGTTTTCTGTGTTATTTTATCTCACCCAAAATTTTTGCATTGTAAAGTGATGCCACACAAGGGAATGTACTACTCATGGGGAAGAGGAGCAGCTCTTCTGCAGTTATGGAAAGCAGTGGTTGCACATCTGGTGCTACTCTGGCTTGAGTAATTTACTTGTGCCTTGCTGTATCTAGAGTATATTTGTGAGTTTGAAAAAGCCAGGGAAAACGAATAAAAAGCAATAAACTGATGAAGTGGAGGAGCTGAAGTGCACAGAAAAATTCAGTTGAAACAAATGTCTAAATAGATTCCATGTGTCTTGGGTTTGTTGAGTAGCTTGGGCCAATATTAGGATGTCAACGAGATCCTGTGTGTCAGCCCAGCTGTTTCACATACAGTGTTTATATCTGTGAAATGCAAACAGGCAATGACAGCTTTGGTGACAGGCGAGGTAGGGTTCTGTCAGTCAGTACAAATTCCATGCGTGGCTACCTGCACCAAGGTAGTGTCAGTCGAAGGATTATAGACAAACTCTTACACTGTTTCAGAAAAGATGCCATGTTCTAGATCTGTCTGAGAGAAGATTTTAATGAATTAACACCCCGGGGTTTGGCAGCAGGCATTATATTCTGTCATCGTTCAGTTTCTTTCGAACAGTCAGCTGTTCTGCCAGCCTGAAGAAATGTTCCAATTAGTGTGGTTACAATAGATCCTTGTTTGCATAATTGCTAGAGTGAAGGCCAGTTTGTGTCTGGTTTCTCTCTTGGAGAAGATCATAAATGTAGTCTGAAAACAAGAAAAGGCTTTTGTAAACTTCAAAAAGTAACTCTTTTCAAAAGGAATCATTTCAGGGCCCTGAAATCCTATCAGGTGACGTATGGGGCTGAGGAGGTTGATGTATCTGAAGGGGGCCTACAAGAAGGCTGGAGAGATACTTTTTACAAGGGCATGTAGTGATAGGACAAGGGGTTATGTCTTCAAACTGGAAAAGGGTAGCTTTAGATTAGATATCAGGAACATATTTTTCACTGTGAGGGTGGTGAGTTACTGGCACAAGTTGTCCAGAGAAGTTGTTGGTTCCCCATCCCTGGAGGTGTTCAAGGCCCGTCTGTATGGGGCTTTGAGCAACCTCATCTAGTGAGAGATGCCTCTGCCCATGGCAGGGGGGCTGGAAATAGATGATCTTTAAGGTCCCTTCCAACCCAAACCATTCTGGGATTCTGTGTTTATAGGCTATCCAATCTCCATCCAGATGTCAACCTTCTCCTTTGCCCTGGAGAAAGCCATAGGTCACCAGTTGCAGCCCCTGGCAGGTCTCTGCTCTTGCCCCTCCTCCCACAGCCATCCCCTCAGCCAGTTAAGCGCAAACCCTAAAATAACTCTGGGGGCATGCTGTCCGCACCCAACAGAATGTCTTATTCTTAGTTCACTGTCACATCTCTTTTTTTAAAAAAAGTCATCTCTAATGGGTAAATCTGCATCACCCTGGAAAGCACTAATAGCGAAAAAGGAAGTATAGCAGAGTAAGGTAACAGCAGAGACCATAGTGTTTTATGTGTTGCAAAACGGTAAAGATTAAACTCTTGTAAGCAAGTTTTACATGTGCTGTGTGTATGGCAAAGAGTGTGTGTGCTTAAAAATATTAGCAACTCCATGAATGGAGAATTCATTAGTTTTTCTTCATCTATATTTTATCCTGAATTTACTGATTCATGTCTAATAACCCAGAAAATCAAATATTTTTTGAAAAGGAACTAGTCATGTTAACGATAAGAATGTATAATGTAAGAAAATAGCAAAAAAATATATTTTTTTTTTCCAAATGTAATCTCTGTAGGAAAGCAGAGATCCAGTTTAATGGATTAGGCAGTTTCTCAAGGATTATCTCAGTGAGTTTCTTTGTTTCCCTTACACATATTTTTGTTTGTTTGTTTTCTTTTTGAACTATGTATTTGTTGCAGTACAGCAGATTTCTGAAGTTAGAATTCAGTAATCCTTTCTCTTTTCTTTCAGGCTTCTTCTTTATTCTTCTTAGTCAGCTTGATTAAATCTCCCTTTTAAAAGTGACTTAAGCGTAAAGGTCTCGGTTTCAGATTAACTTTGTTTCTGAAGTAATACATGTATTATAGTGCTCCTCTTTAGAGTGTGGTTTGGTAGACTGGATGTGGTGTCGAGGGATATGGTGCAGGGGAGAACTTGTAGAGTAGGGCTGATGGTTGGACTTGATGATCCCAAGGGTCTCTCTCTCAACCAAAATGATTCTATGATTCTATGGTCTCTTCAGTAAATTATCTTTCAACTCTTGAGACTGTACCAGATCCTTTAGGGTGAAAAAACATTTTTAGTTACCTTTTTCATACTTTCCCTTTGGTCAGAGTCAAGCAGCACAGGTGCGGTGAGTCACATTTTTAGATTTCAGCCTGAGTAAACACATTGTAGTTTTCATATGAGCAAGATTATTTTTTTTTCTCTTTAGAGAAACAGAGTTAAAAAAAAAAACATTCTAAACCACCGGAAGTATTTTCCAATTATCTCTCCAGAGAAAATAGAGAATTATCACAAACTTCTACAGAGCTCTGGTTTTGCATTTCCAAGGCAGGTGTCCAGTTAGTACCTAACTAGTTATTTCATAAGGATAAAAAAGAATTCAGAACTAAACTTCTTAACAATCATCATACCTGCTTTTACCTTCCCAACAATTCCATTTTTATATCCATTTCCTATCGGATTTGATGGTGCCATTATACAGTTAGGAAATCTTAGGATGATGTTTAGAAAAGACTTTCAATTTCAATTTTTGTCTCTATTCATATGCACTAAACTTTAGAACTTCCTCTGGTATTGGCAGATCCAATTAAAGTTGGACATGGGTAGTTTTTAGTTGTTTTTTAAATGTAGAATTTGAACAAAAGATTTGGAAAAGCTCAGCATATGGTAGAAAAAAAGAGTAAATCAGAATGGTTTCTTTCGAAAGGATTGTATTTCAGTGGTTGATTTTATTCTCCTTGAGTAGGCACTGTGAAATGTTAAACAAAAAAAAATGAAAGGAAACAAATCTTTTCTGCTGCCTTTTTAGAATTATTTACGATATTGCATTCTTATTTCAGGAATGAGCATACCGATCTGTTCACAAATAAAGCATTTAAGTATGTACGGAGGGAGGTTAATTCATAATCCAAATTATCTAGGAGGCATTTCTACTCAACGAATGATTTTTAACTAGGGTAAGATACCAAGTTCTGAGTTCGTGTATGAAAATTTAAATTGCTGATGATTATTCTAACTAGACAAGTGTGAGGAAGGGAAGCTAACTAAATCAAAATTCAGATCTCTGGCACTTCCAAGTCCTTACCAATTGAAGAAATCCGTGATAACTCATTTTGATACACACGCTTTGTGTTGCTTGATATGGATACATATATTTATGCATAACTAAGCCTATAGAAGCATACAGTCATTTAAAAAATGCTTTTAGGTGCAGCAGAATTTTATTTTTTTTAGAAACAGATCTTGCCAAGTACACTTGATATCCTTTTGATGAAGTCATGGATGTAGCTGTTAATGTCAACTGACTTCTGTAAGGCATTTGTTCTACTGCTGTATTATGTGCTAATGTTTGTTATTAGGGAAAAGCAACATATTCTTTATCAGCAATATTAGGGAAACATAACCACAATAAAGATGTGAGATGGTAGTTCTCGTATGATGGGATTATCTATGGCGGAGTCCTAGAGAAGTCTCTTTCAATATTTTTATCAATAGATGTAAAGAAAAAAAAAGGAAGCGGTATCAGTTTGATATGGTGGGACTAAGGAGTGTTACAGGCAATAGATATCAGCTCACATATCTAAGAACAAAGGATTTATGTCAGTCTTAAAGGAGGAGTGCCTTCATCTTGGAAAAGAGTGATTTTGAAATCCTCTGGTGACAGGAAATAACTACTTCAACCCAAATCTCATTGGGATGCCATAACACCCAGGGGAAATACCATCCTTAGATGCATGAAAATAACAGTCAGGAAGATGAAAATAGTATTTATTTTGTATCTGTCAACAGGAGTCACTTGTAGAGTTGTGTGCTGAGCTTTGGCATCCACATGTCAATAAGTGTGATCTAGGTAAAGGGGGTGATTTGAGGAGGTCTACCAGGATAACCAGAAAATGTTATTTATCAAGAAAAAGGTAAAAATCATGTTTCTACATGACTAAGTTAAACAGAAGAGTTAGATTTTTGTCAATGACAGTATGAGACGACTTAGAAATATGATGTTTTCTGACTTGAAACGTGGATTTTTTTAATTTTTTTTTTTTAATCTCTATACTAAGAGTTCTTTGTTACTGAAGATGTATGTACTCCTGGTGTTCAGAACTCTGTATAGGCCATTCTTTTTGGAAAGCTAAATATGGCTGAAGGAAGACTGAACAGCAGCGATCCTCTTCTCTCCTCAGTTCTTTGTATCAAACTAATTGCAGTGGAAAGTGAGCCTCATTGAATTTTGTGTTTAAAAGAAAACATAGTCATTTTAGCTTCTATGTTTATTCTTTGGATAAGCATAAAATTGCAAATTATGACTATTTCAGCACGTAACTATTTTATTTATAGGAGGGAGGAGTTTCATTTATTTGTAGTAAATGATTTACTCGGGAATACTTCAGAAGTATGCAAACATCCTTGTATGCAGTGATTCTAAAATTCAGCTTCCTTCATAGCCAAAGGATTTTTCTTGCAGCTCTTAATATCCGATCTTAATAAACAAGGAAAAATGAGAAGGAACATGGG
This sequence comes from Jacana jacana, assembly GCA_013400555.1. Classification (NCBI taxonomy): domain Eukaryota; kingdom Metazoa; phylum Chordata; class Aves; order Charadriiformes; family Jacanidae; genus Jacana; species Jacana jacana. The sequence continues at coordinate 266,220 of VZTM01030693.1, read as the reverse complement.
CTATCCTCCTTTGTATAAGAACACTCTACTGAGTTGTACTTGCTTAGGACTGTGTACGTTATTCAGCCCAGACTCCTGCCATTTCAGTGAAAATTGAAACGGTGCAAAATCCATGAGTTGAACTTGAGAGAAAGCTTTGTGGAGGCTGAGAGTCCTTTCTTCCTGATCAGTCTTTGGCAATACTGGTATTTTCTCCTTTTCCAGTATTTCATGAGTAATCTGGCCTGTTGCCTTGTTAGATTGTGGTAGGAATTTTCTGGGCAGCCAGAGCTCCCAACAGCTTGTAATGGGCTCCAGTAATCCCTGCATGAGTCTGATCTTCAGCACTGCAGTATTTCTCAGGTTCTTGCCATGATGAGATGACTGTAGCAACATCAGTGTGTTCTCTTTTTAACTTATTACAGCTTGCTAAGATAATTAAGTTTAAAATGAAAGATGTAAGTGTAGGTTAAGCCTTGCTGTATGGAGAACCTAGTGCTTTTGCTTTGTAAGATTACACATCAAGTTATATTAAAAGCTTACCTTGTCTACTGAACAAATACCCACAAAGGATTGGTCATCTTGTGTAACTATTGCTTTAAAACTGTTTTATCTAGTAAAGCTTCCAATTTTTTATTTTAGAAATGTGAAAAAAAAAATTGTAAGGAAAATAATAATTTATTCACCAAAAAAATCCACTGCCATTGTCCTGTTTTCTGGCCTTTATCTTCTTTTGGTAAACTTTATTTCTTGGTCCTCTTTTAACTTTATGTAATGTTGTAATTTAGCACTCTGATTTCTAGTCTAGCAATTCTCATATTTTTGATGGCGTAACACTCTTGCACCATCTTACTACTTTTGATGTTGATTTAGAGCCTCCTTTGGTTATTTTGTTTTATGAGGTCCCCAAAGGATGATAAAAACTGCATTAGCCTGATGATGCAAGTCCTGATCCAGTGTGGAAAACTGCTGATTCACACCTGGTAAAAATGGCAGGGGTTGAGTTTGGGTTTGAGTTTGCTCTTGCGAGGTTTGTGCTGAGTTTGGGTAGTGTTCCTAAATCAGAGTTCCACTGTCTTGCTCTGTAGCTACTGGAAGGGCTTCTGCTGTCTTTACATTCCTGCTTGCCAAAAGCTGTACACAGTAAAATGGTATGTGCAGTGTAGTAGGATCCTGTAAACAACCAGAATCTGCTGTTTTTCACATGGCAGTGCTAACACATCTGGCCTCATCACAGCACATTGTCCCCTGCCTGCTCCTGTCTCCTTCCTTTGCTTTATAGACAGTGCATAAGATACAGTGAGCAGACACGTTCCATTAGCCAACTACATCAGGCTCAAGTCTGCCTCTGAGTCTTCATCCCTTCCTGAAAAGCCACAGCAGATTTTACTGACATGTGGCAGCCCTTCAGGTGATAAATGAAGTCCTTTTGGCAGCAGGACAGGTTGTCCCTGAATGGCTTTGTAAGGCAGGATATTTCGAGGTAAGTAGTACTGCCAAGCAGAATGGCAGCTCTAATAGTCCTGAGCCGGTTGTGTGCAGATCTGCTCACCAAACCTCCTGTGGAGCTGTGGCATTGTCAGCCAGCATGAGTGGCCACGATTTGGAGGACAGAAGAGTCTGTCTTCTGTGAAGAACTACAGGTGGACCAGCGTATGGGAGTATAGAGCAGCATCTTTCCAAGGAAAGGTGGCTTTGCCGAAGGTCAAGAGACAGACTACATACAGGACAGTCTGGGACACCAGGGAAAATAGAGACAAATCACTAAGCTGATTTCATAAATGTGGTGGTGTCTATTTGCAGTCTGCTCTAGTTGCTGTACTTGGAGCTGGGAACTTTTCATAAATTGCTGAGGCAATTGATAGCACCCAAATGCAGCACTGCTCCTCATCAGACTCCTCATGCTTGCCTTCAGCTCGCTCATCCAGGAGTGTACCCACGTGCCTGAAGTAAAGGAGGAAAAGCCTGCATTTTGGGGTTTTCTTATCTCTCCCCACAGTAACATAAAGCAGGAGCATAGAAGCTATCAAATCCTTCATGTGGGGGCAAAATAAGAAACTTGATATTCTCTTGTCTTTCTTGGACAGGATAATTAAGGATATGTTGGTTTTTCATGTCCTTTATGCAAGACATCATGTCCTTTATGTTTTCTATTCACCTACTTTTGCATGGGACTCCACATAAATTCACAAGAATCTGAACAGAAATCCTATTAATATACAGCAAATATGGATTTAGTAAATCCTTTCTGAATTTCTTTTGATTTACTGTGGCAAAGTCAGAGTAGCTGAGCTGGCATTAGTTAAGTTACTTTATAAACCAAATATGGAATAAAAATCAGGTCTATTCAGGTTTGGTGGATGTAGTTCTTTAGCACAACATATCTTCTGAGCTTAATTTCAGGTTTCACTCCTTATACCAAAAGTATATTAATACAGACCAAAAAGGTAATAGTTCTTTCCTGAAAGTCAAACAAATCCTCAACTATGTAAATGTATGCTCAATAAACAGGAATGTATTAACTATATTTAAAAAAAAATATATATATATATAATGTGTGTGTATATGTCTAAAGCTTTTATTTACCTCAGAGAAACCTGAAATCCATGGCACTGGTGGATGTAAAAGATGTTGCTACCTTTAATTATTTTTATTGCTTAGACTAGCTGATCATTTTAACAATTCAAATCTTACCCATTCTATTGAATTAATTACATTTGTAATTTCTGTGATGAATAAGGCGAACCATAGTCCTTGAAAGAATTAAAATAAAACATCAAGAAGCCAGATAAAACGAGTGATATATCATTATTTTATACTTAATGTAAAAGCCAATCTAACGAGGACTATGAAATATAACATTCAGTGTTTAAACTCAGCTGTAGCAGAATAGTGAAGTGCCACAACAGAAAACAGAAGCTGGTTTTGTAATAGCTATTTGTAAAATTATATTTACTGTAATGAGACTGAACCAGAGAAGAAAATGCAAGGAGGGCATCGTGGGGTTTGTTGCAACTACCTTTTATGCAGTCGTTCTCAGTTTTTGTTATTACTATGCATTTGATTTCTTTTAACTGGTGAAGGCATGGTCGACATTGAAGATGAAGAGACTGGAAATTTTCACTTCTGGTTTAGGAATTTGGTGGGGAAAGGGCTTTTCATAGAGCTATTGGCAGCCCTACCAGTGAGTGAAATATAAAATAAAAAATACCAGGGTTAAAATACTGTAAGTTGTTTAGTGCTCATTAACGTGTCAGTAATTTTCAACATGTAGCGTTATTAAGTGTCAGGAAATGTGGGCTGTCAGAGTGGGAACGCAAAGAAGTGCGAAGGCAGCTTTATTAGGTGTCAAAGCTTTTGTCTGTGTTTCAGTTACAGTGTAATCCTTTTATTCTGGTAAGGGCCACTTTGAATCTTCTGGTGTTACTCTTCTGGGTTACTGCGCAGCATAAAAATGTCTTTTAGTGTAGACAGTGACACTACTCTTCGCCACACTAGCTTAATTCTCTTTCCTTTTAATGGAGGACAAGATTATTGTAGCTCAAGTAAAGCATTGCTGGTTGTAAAAGCACTGAAAACTGGAGCAACATCCATAATGTACTGAGGAAATGTGGTTTCACTAAGATTTGCCACAAATTTTGTCTTCTTTTTGTATCTCAGAAAGTATAGGCATAGTTTGCACCAAAATAGGTAATGATAAAGTATAAATCAAATGTGAACCAGACCTTGAAGGGTTTTCCTGCTTATAGCTGGTTTGTACATTTTCTAAATGCATGAAAATTCTATTCATAGCGTGTCCAGATTCTTCTAAACATTATTTTTCTTCCCATAAAGTCAGTTATGCTTGTGTAGCCAAACATTTGAAATGTAAAATAGAGTAATCCACAGAAACGGGAAGTGGAATTTAAGCATCTCTTTTAAGGAACCTGCTGCAGAGGGTGAATACGAGGATGGCCATCACGCTTCCCATTTGTATTTTGTTCTCTTCTTCTGCTCTGCTTTCTCTATGTGCTTTCTGGAACAAAGAGTTCCATAATTGCATTGCTGACTTCAAGAACCATATAAACAAGCTAGATGAAAATGAATTGCTCTCTCTTCACACTCACAAGATGAATCTTTGAGAACTTACTTTTTTTTTGTTTGTTTGTTTGAAAGCTTTGTTTATTATGACTCTGCAACCACGTGTTCTGCATACGGATAGACATCATGACTCCCAGCAAAACCACAAATATGTAATTTTCCTCTGGACCCTTTCCTCCAAAAACATAGATCTCTACTACTTCAGCTAAAGTAAGCTTTTTCTCTCAGCATAGACATTTTTAGAGGATACTCTAAATTCTGTTCCCTCTGCTTTGTAAAGACAACACTGTTGATGATTTAATAGATGAATTCTGTGCTGGTTCCTGGATCAATACCCAAATGCTGGAAAAAAATATTGAGAACCACTTACTTGAGTTGGGGGGGAAAAAACCCTCAAACTGGAAGAAGGTTACAGTGTATTTGGTAGTGAGGATGGGTGTCACTGGGTGGCATTAGTGCAACTAAAAAATGGTTAAACGCTTGTCGCGTGGTTTCCAGTATAAACCCTGCCAGCCTTGGCATTTGTGGCTGTGGGCTGAACCTGTGGGACATGTGCATCTTGGCCTGTTTCCTATCCCAAGGGAAACTGGAGAATTATCACTCGGGCAGCATTTGTTTCCCAAGCAGCCTAAATCTCCTAAATTTGGAGTGTTTGGCATCCTACCCTGAGGAGGGTTGGCTGTCAGCCTTGACAGCAGGGAGGCTGGGAGAGGAATCAGCACGCGCCTGCTTCTAGAGAAGATCTCTCCAAGGAGGTGTTTGACTGTTTATAGCAACTCTGAGCTGAGTCCCAACCTTACCCCTCCTCTCTGCTGTCCCAACTTTGGTTCCCTTTGAGATGTAGAAAAGGATAAATTCAGAGAGTGGGAAAGGAGGAAGGGGTGGCTCAACTGGCAGGGAGGAGGAAGCACTTAAGTTGAGGGAATGGGGGAAGGCTGGTGAGAGAGCAAAAGGAAGGTCGTTGTCTCCTTCGCCTGGGAGAGGTGAAAGGAAGGTCTCCCGATTTTCGACCACAGATCATGTTTTAACTTAAATGATCATAAATCAGGAGTGGCGCTTTGGGAGCTCACTATGGAGCTTAGGAATGTCTTTGTTTCTCTCGTAAAGATGAGACAAACCCAGGAAACTCTTAGGGAATCCTAGGGGCTGTACCCACCTGCCCAGACATCTTGCTTTACTTACATAGCGCACCCTTTGAAAAAAAACGTTGTAAATCATTGAATCGTGTGGGTTGGAAGGGACCTGTGGAGCTTACCCAGTCCCAACATCCCGCTCAAGCCACGTCCAGTAAATTTAGGTTACTTGGGGCCTGTCTCACTGAGTTTGGAGATTCTTCAGGGAAGGAGGTTGCACAGCTGTTCTGGGCCCTACTCCAGTGTTTCGCCACTTTCCTGTCAACATAAATAAATAACTAAACGTGTCTTCATGCCTAGCTGGTATTTTCCATACTCCAGCATGTGCCTGTTGCCTCTTGTCTTGCCACTTGCACCCTGGAGAAGACCAGCTCTGCAGGTAGCCGATGAGAGCAGCAAGATGTGTTCCAGCCTTGTCTTCTCATGGCTGAGCCATCTCCTTCTCATGTACCACAAGGAGCATCATGGTGGCAGTCTGCAGGAGAGAGCCTGCAAGAAATAATAGCTAGGAACAAATTAGGCTGTCGTAATAAGTACTTATGTGTTGGCTGAAATAAAAAGTTCATGTCATGGGTTACTTCAAAGGCACAAGATATGATGCAATTCAGGATATGGACTGGTTTTGTGCCCATAACTTCAGATCTGAGCACTGCATTAGTTTGCTCTCGGGATGCTTTCCTGGGCAAGATGCTGCAGAAGAAAATAGTTTAGGGCAAGGAGTGTGGCATTTGCAGTGTTTCATTTTCTAAAATCTTTCCTGCTGATCAGCAAAACATGTACTGAGAGAAAAAGTGGATGTTCTTGATTACAGCTGCACCCCTGTTAGGATGTTTTTGTTCTTTTCTTAAAAATACATCCACTTTCATGTTTAAATATTGTGACGTAAATTCTTAATTTTGTAATTTCTTGGGTGTTACATATTGAGAACAGCACATACAAAATCTGGTTGCTGACTAAAACAAAAAATTTTACGTAGAAGAGAATTAAGAGAGCGCACTGAAACCACGTGCTGCTGTGACACTAGGAATCTGCCTGAACATCATGAGACCATGGCTCTTCTCTGTTCAGCGACATAGACCTAGGCTGTGCTCTCTGTCTACGCAAATGTACCTTATGAGTAGTGGGAGTACAAACTGGCCCAGTGTCATGTTTTGGAGAAGTCATGAGAGAGCAAAAACTACAGCAGGTTTTCTTGCCTTGCTCAGCTTGTGGCAACTACAGTGATTTTAGCAATGACTGCAACTGCCTCTAGAGACTGCTGGCTGGTACATCTCACAAAAATCACCGAAAACTTGTATACTTTGAAGAGCTTCTTGTCTGTGTCTGTGTTTTCCTAAGAGAAGTTCTCTTCTAAATGACTTACCGCAGATAAATGATGAATTTTTATTTATTTATTTATTTATTTTTCTAAATAGCCACAGGTCCATTCTTACCAGGACTCCAGACTGCCTGCTTAGCCTGGGTTGTCCATAGCTCTGCTGGGTGCTGGGATGTCACCCTTTACTGTCTCCCTGTCTGGCAGTGGTGTGGCTGGTGCCAGTCTGGCTCATCCTCCCCATGTACTCAAGGACGAGGGGACAGAATCGATCCATTCCAGGCTGACAGCCATCTCCTCTCTTGTAGCAAGTGCCCAGGTGTCCTTTAGGATTTTCTTCGCTCCTTCAAATGTTTGCTTTTTAAAAGTCCCAAATTCACTTTTCAACATGATGGGAGGCCGTTGTGTTGCTCTGCTCCTGGAAGTGTATCCAAGCCATGGCAGAACAAAGAACGCTATCTGGGCTGGTCTCATGGCTTTTCACATGCTCCAACCTGAAGTGAATGCTTTTACCCTGCAAATACCACTAACCTCCAGCATTGGCTGGATAATAATAATAATAAGATAATAATAAGATAAATACCTTGTAATTGCTTTGTTTTTTGCAGATTCTGCACTGAAGACGTTCTTATTCCTACAAAATTGCTGATCTGGGATTTTTTCCAGTTGATAGGGGTTTAATGATACCTCTCTCCTCCCAGTCACCTTCCAAATTTGGAAGTTCTTTTTTTAGTGGCTTCACCAGAGTGTTAGTATTCTCATGGGCTGCCCATGGGAATGTGCTTCTAATTTTAGTTTGTCCTCTGGATGTCCGTCTCCCATAAATACATCCAACTTCTCATTACAGCCACGCTGGGCCAAGTGTGGCACTCTGCTCCTGGTACTTGTCTATTGAAGATGTTCTGGTATTGTGTTGTAATCAAATCCACGGTTTCTGCTCTTGTGCTGCACAGCCTTGAATAGCACTCGTGTATCAGCAATTCTATCATCCAAATAGTGCTTTTTAATTAATTTATTTGTTGTGCATTTGTTTACCAGGTGACCTTGAGAGTTATTTAATTGTATTCCATCAGTTTATACTTGATCTAATACCAATGATGGCACTGCTAGGATTATGTAGTTTGGCCATCTAGTCTGGCTGGGAAAGAATTGCTCAAGGATCGAAAGTCATAATTGCAGCTGAGGTGCTTGCAGCTGTCTTCTGTAGGATATGTGTTTTGGGAGTTACTGGATGTGCTAAGTAAGGGGAATATAGTGGTCTGGTTTTCTGAATACAGACTGGCTTCCTGCTCTCTGTTGCAGCTTCTCTTCTGTCCAAGTTTATGTGGGTTTTCACTGAGCTAATTACAATTTTACAAATGGTCCCATGGGACAGGACAAACTCTCTAATTTCCATTTATTGTGAGACGGTGATTAAAAGACAATGGCAGTTTCTCATCATAACCCTCAAGTTTGTCATCTATTAAGTTAATATGCATTCCCTGCTTTTTGTGAAACAAACCCTTGCAATCATTGAGAATCATCATTCGCTTGTAAACTTGCGCATTAGGAAAATGATAGTAATTTACAGTTGTCGGCAGTTGTGGTAGCATGACTTACTGTGAGAGTTAATTAATAGACAGGGAAGCCACATTCACTTGGAAAATAATACAGATGGTTTTGAGCCCAGCCCAGTGGCTAGAGATAGAGCAGGATTATTATGGAAACACCCTGTCTTGGTATAGTACTTTGAATCTCTCGTTCTTACTGTCTGAAAGCTTCTACTGTTTATATGTGGGCTTGGTTAACACTGAAGCTTTTGGTTACCTAGGTTACAACAGAGTTTTCACTGCAGTTGATGCTGTATGGATGTCAACAGCATCATAAAGACAGCTAGAAGTATGAGACCAATTCCCTAACCTGGATTTTTTTACTTCAGACTTTTCCAACAGTCTGCCCTTTCAGATTTGTAGGGAGTGTAAGAAAAAGACTTTGAGTCTTTACTGTGACATGTGGCACAGTGTAAATGCCAAGGCTTGTTTTTGGATTTGTTGTTGTCAAAGAGCAGGATAAGTCAGTCATGCTGATACAATTGAAGTAACAGAGGTACACACAACAGCTTGTTTAAAGTCAGTTTGGATAGCTCTTCAACATGTTCCCATTTGCAGTAAAGACATTCCCTAGGAAACGTGCTGTAACTATAACAATTACAAATGAAAATATTTCTCTGTAATTGTTGTGTGCTAAATCATGCCCAGCTAAGAGAGGGGGAAGCAGCAGCAAAGTCAAGGTTTTTTGGAAACATCTTGAACTAGTCAGTTTTAGCTGGAAGCCTCCCTCTTTGTGCCACTGGATCTGTGGGAAGCTGTAGCCCAGTCACTTGTCCTGAGGAGGGAAGCTCTGCCCACCCATAAGGAATGGTCTGAGCTTGCTATGCCTCAGACTGCAGTGGTACGCTTGGAGCTGGTCTTTGGGCTCATCATACTGCTCACAGTAAGGGTGTTCAGGACCCATCTTTGCGAAAGAGGACAGCAGGGACAGAGATGTGATTATAATTATGTTTTAGGTCCATTGCATCCCTTTTAGGTCTTTTTCCTCAAAGCTGGTAGCACAGAATTTGGGGACCTGATCTAAGGAAAGCGGCTGAATGTATTTTCATGCACAGATGTGGAAAAAGCTATCCCATAAAAGCACAGAGAAGCCAAATTTACAGTGGTACTGTGTAAAATAAGACAATAATAGGTTCATTCCCTAAATTACAGAATGTGAAATGATAATAGGGCAAAAAGGTGTTTCCTTTTGCCTTGATTCACTTGGAAGATGGTATTTCAATTCACATCTTGTAAATGAAAAGGTTATCTTAAGAGAAATATTTAGACAGGCTTCGTCCTCTACAAAGACAAAGTGTACCTGTGCGTACCTACCAGATGAAGTGGTCCACAGAACTGAAACATGGATCCAAGTAGGTGTCAACTACAAAAATAGTAAATAGCAAGAGATACTAATAAATGCAAACTCTGCAAAGGGAGGAGTGTCCTTTGCTCACATGAGAGGTGTAGGAATGACTGCATTGATCAGATCAAAATTCAGTCTGGCTGGTGTCTGATGGCAACTGTGGAGGGCTTGGAAGGTTGTGGAGATGCACAGAGTGATATTTCCTCTGACCATTTCCCTGGTCTCCAACCACAGCAGTTCCAGAGCTTCCTAAGGAAAGAACAGCTTCTGTGTGTTTTGGTAGCAGTGTGGGTCTCTTCCATGAAGTTGGCATTACTGTCCTCAAACAACTTTTTGGCTGGAGCAGGTCCATGGCCTGGAAATGCTGCCATCGCTTCAGAATACAGCATTTTCTGATGTCACACATTTGAATAATAAAGAGCATAATCTAGAAATAATTTAGAAATAATGTTACTTGAAATCAGCTTTTTTTTTTCTT
>VZTM01030693.1:217182-256291 GCA_013400555.1 Jacana jacana | reverse complement strand
GAGGATAAATGATTTGGTTGTCTTGTTGTCAAACTAGTCATGAAATTCCAAAATGCCCCTCAAAAGGCGGCTGATTGTATCTGTGTGTGCTGCTGGTGGTCACTGCTGGATAGTTGTGTGTAGGTCTTCAGAAAATGAGCTCAGATCTGTTTATTTAACCTTTATAATCACTTCACTGAAAAGTGTGACTACATTTATAACGTAATTCTCGTTGCAAATCTGAAATATTTCAAGACCATGCTGATCACTGTTGTCCACAAAGATAGTGAATAAATATGTTTCATCTGTCATGAGGGATTGGCAGTAGGAGTTACATTTGATGTAATGCTTCTAGTAAAGTGGTACTTAATGGTAAACTTACCATGTAGAAGTAGAATTTTAGGTCTGTTTGCATATAAAAGCTGCCCCAAGTCAATCAAAATCTGATTTCTTTTTTAACTAATGTAGCTATGTTTTTCTGGCCATCTACTACTTGTCTGTAAACTGGGAAATTGTTTCAGTATAAATTAGCTGATATTTTATCTGAATTAAAAGAGTATAAACGTTGGGTTTATGCCAACGTAACAGCATAAACTAGAGCATTTTTCTCTTGTAGACAAAGATCTTAACAAGTAGGATTTGTAAGACTCACTCTACAGTCTCCAGTAAGAAGTAAGGGAAAATAGTTTCTTTGTATATGCTGTTGCCATCTTCCCACTGAGAGGGATGACAAGAATTCCCCAAGACAACTTTATTTGAAAAGTTAAAACTTTAAAGGCTAAAGAAAAAATACAACAGACCAATGAATTTGTTTATTTGGCCAGAACTAAGGTTTGGAGTTGTTCATGAACCAAACGGGATGAGGCTATTTTAATTTCTATTCCAGTGGATGGTGATGGGGTGTCCTTGCCTGGGGAGCACGCGGCTCTTGCTTCTGCCTCCATCCTGCTGGGAAAACCAGGGAGCTAAAATAATGTTGAGGTCTCTTTTGGTCTCTTTTTTAATCTGTAATCCATTTGTATTTTGTAATAAGAAGTATATCGAGGTTCCTGTTTTAAAGGTTATTAATTTCTGCTTGACGTAAAATTAACTTTATAGTTACTTATAATTTACATGAAGGTCTTAAGCATCATTTTTGTGAAGAAAACAAAGCACAGTAGTAGCTTTTTCTGAACTTCTGTATTATCAGATCAGCATGACAGTAGTGATAATTTTGAAATATATATGTATATATTGAAAAACTACATTTGACTATTTTTCGCCCAGCAGCTAACATATATGAACATAGATTTAAGGTCTGAGCTTAGGAGGCACTTTGTACCTTCATCCCCACTACAGTAAAGAGGTCCGTTCCTCACACGTTGCGCTGTTGTCTGCTTAACTTCTTAAATCTCAAAAATAATTTGTTTCCAAGGATTAGAGGCTCAGCCTCCCTGCTTACGCAAGGCATGGCTTGTCTGTTGCTTCCTCATTGTGAAGATTTGCCCTAACTAAGGTTTTTTCCCCAAGTTCACAGTCCCCAGTTAACAGTGGGATGTCACTGGGAGTTGAATGCGGCAGTTCCAGTGCACTTGTGTTTTCTGTCCCCTAACACAGAGGTGGTTTAGAGGTCAAATTTGTTTTGTTTCATTTTTCTCTTCAAAAGCACGTTCTTGTTTGCGAAGTATTGTAGGAAAGAGAAAGTTTCCAAAGTTTAGCCTCATGGAAATATGTTTCTGGTCCTTTGTTCTAGCTGGAAATTAAATCTGCGGGATTCCTTGATCATGAGTGTCAGGGATTTGTTTCCACAGGGACAACTTGCCTTCCTTATTTACTTTATAAAGCCAGGTTGCAGAGCATGTTTTTATGTCCAGGATGAAAAATGTTATATAAAATCACCTCTCTGTGTGCATGATTTATCTCTTACATTAGAAGCAACTGTGGAAGGTTATTTAATTGGCTTATTGACCTATGGGTCATTGTGAACTGTTCCACACAGAAATCAGAGAGACCATTGCCATGAAGACAGTGGGTCTGCAATTGTATATATATTCTTCTGAGTGACTTAGGGGATTTTTTAAGGATGTGGACTTCTGAGCTGTCATCTCCTTTGGCTCACTGCAGAGCTACAGCCTTGTGTAACTGAGTAAACAGGATGGAGGTGATGGATGTTGTCAGTAGTCCAAAGGCTCTGTTAGCTGTGGACCCCACTGGAATACTAGAATATAAAAGTACAACAGGAAGAATGAGTTTGCATGACAAATATTTATTTATTTTCCACCCCAACAGATGCAGTCCATATGGAAAGGACTTCTGCAAATGTTTACATGTGTTACTTTATTTGTATGGGCATATTTGTTAGAGATTTTTGTTCTGGTCAGGTTCTTAAAGTGGTTTAAGTGCCTTGGCACAATGAAGTGGAATACTTCAGCGGCTGTTTTTATCACAGATGGGGAAATGAAATGCTTAATAATTAAGGTTTGCATTCCATTAAATAGCAAAAGACCAGCTTGCTCTTTGTCATATTACATGGTCATGTATTAAATTCCTCACATATGTAGTTTGTTACAAACATCTTCTTTACCAAAGTTTACTGATTGTATTCCACCAAAGTGACAGGGATGCTTCTAAATGGGTTCTCGAAAATTTTTCAGTTTCCTTTTTTTTTTCTCCACCATCATCTGAAAAAACCTCCTTCAACCAAATGCATGTTTGTGTTTTAAATCAGTAATGCATTTCTGATTTGGATTGTTGTGTAGTTGGGTTTTGGTTTGCTTTTTTTCTTCATTTTTATAAGCTGAAAATTATTTTTTTAATGTTATTAGTAAAATGAAAAACTGCATCTTGAGGGAAAGAAGCAGACAGGAATTCAAGTTTTCAGTCAGCCTTCAGAGAAGGAAGGGGTGCATGATGTTTATTGTAGTTTCACTAATGCAATTAGGATAAATTTGCATGTAATTTCTAACAACAGGATGGCAATTTACAGTGCCTTTAATGTATTCTTCAGACTACAGAGCTGGTTCTTCAACCCTGCTGCATTTCCATAGCGTTACTATGCATGGAAAGTAGTTGCAGTATAATGATCTGGAAGATAATCATGGGGAGAATAGCTTCATGCTTTAGTTATCGCCAGCTGCCAGAATGACCTGTTTTAAAACTTTAAGGCTCTTGTTCTCTTAAGCATTGAAAGACCAAGAAAGACTTTGTATCTAATTACTACTTTCTGGTATTCCCCTTGGTTACATCAATAGTTCAGATTAATTACAAATATTCTTTATTAGGATAGTTACATGGGAGTGGTAATTGATTAAAATTGCATGCAAGGATTGGATTATTGCTCAGTTATTAAAAAAAAAACAATATCTGACATAAATAGCAGTGAAGNACAATTCCAATCGACTTTCAGATAAAGAATTATACTAAGTTACTGTGAAGACGCAGTCATCCCCTATTTGTTTTACTTGATGGTCTTTACTCCGATAAACTTATGAACAAGCTTTTTAAATTGGGAAAAAAAGGATAAAAAAGGAAAAGTTTCAGGAAGTTTAGTAGAAGTAATTGCTGCTACTGACTGAATGAATTTGGCTTAGGTTTTCCAGAAATGATTGTTACTAAAGGAGCCTGAAATACAGTGCTAATTGCTTTGAAAACATTTTTTAAAACTGCTCGGTACATGCCTTGCTCCTTTCTGAGAGGTTCTAGTTCAGCGGGTGACATTACTTTTCTGTGGTACTTCTTGAGTCATGCCACAGAATTACAATTCTCTGCTCTCCTTTTTGTTTAAAATATTTAAAGTGGCGTGACTTTGTTTTCGTAAGCTGATGCCTTTAAATACCTTGGGGCCTATTCATGAAAGGGGAACATTTAAAAAATAAACAAACAGCCTTCTCTGAGTGGTCATTATATAAAAAGTTTATTTTTCTGTATTGGATGTGTTTTAAGTGAGGAAAGGCAGGAGGGGAGGCTGTGTTCTGCCCAAGGATTGCACGCCTTGATATCCAATTTTGTAGATATGTAGATCCTAAATATTATTTACAGAGATCTGTTTTCAGTGCTGCCCAGGACTGTAAATATTAAAAGGGACATAGCCAAAGTTTGATAGTTGGGCAATTCTGTCTGAGGTTTTATTTTTTCATGATGCATCCCGAGTGTAACTGAAAGCTTTCCTCTACCACGTTCACATGTATCCAATTTTTATTTTTTAGTTTTGTTTTTTATCAAAAAAGATGTAGAACTGTATTTTTCCAGCAGGGTATTAATAGCTTCTTTTGCTTATTTAATTAGGATGTTAGATTCTGTGTGTTGAGTGAATCTCGTTCAGTTTTGCATTCGATCTTTTCCATCACTTCATTTTCTGGAATTGCTAAAATTCCTTAGGTTGCTTCAGAATGGATCTTGGCAATCGATGAACTGCCCAACCATTGTGGCAATTTCATCAGCACTGGTCTAGAAAGGCAACTTACTTCAACATGAGAAGTAGGCATTTCTTTTAGTAAAATTAAGCAAATTACATCCTTTCCTTTGAAGTATGTTGTGCGGTTTTCCAAACTTGTTAATTTTAATTACTATAACATCTCTGTGTTACAGCTTGTCCTTTTATTCATTGGCACTCAGTGAAATTCTTGTGTAGAGTGTCATTATTTCTCTTTTGATGTGTCCTGATGAATGCTAAAATGGTTAAAACATATTAGTGCTTAAAGTGTCAACACTGACAGCTGACACATCGGTTTGCTTTTAGCAAAACTTTGTGTCAGACTTCCTTTTAATCCACACAACTATCCTTGTAAGGCTTAATGTGACAACATTTACAAGGCTTTGTTGTGTTGTAAAGTATCTTGTTAAACTTACAAATTAGGGCTTTAACTGCAAAGAGGAATTAACTCAACCTGAAATACAGGATTTCTGGTAAATGACATGATTATATATTCAATGAAGACATAAAGATACAGGTATACATTTTAGAACCCTCTTTTTAAACAACTATATATAGGGTTTTTTGTTTTCATATATGAACAATTAAAAGTATGTAGCTGTTCCTTCTAACTTCAAGGAGATAGGATATGATTCACAGACTCATAGAACACCAGGTTGAAAAGGACCTCAAGGATCATCTGGTCCAACCTTTCTCAGTAAAAGCAGCGTCTAGACGAGATGTCCCAGCACCTTGCACTGCTGAATCTTAAAAAGTGTCCGATGTTGGGGAATCCACTACTTCCCTGGGGAGATTATTCCAGTGGCTGGTAGTTCTCATTGTGTCCTCTTGTGTCCAACTGGAATCTCCCCCGGAGTAACTTTTACCCATGATCCCTATTATTTTCCATGTGACTCCTTGTAAAAAGGGAGTCTCCATCTTCTTTGTGGCCCCCCTTTATATACTGGGATACAGTGATAAGGTCTACCCTGAGCCTACTTTTCTCAAGTCTGNAGTAAGTATTACAGTACACTGCTTGTATGGTTACAGCACGGGGGAGGGTTATTGGCATAGATACACAAAAGATTATTCTATGTTTAATGTCTTTTAGAAATCAGCTGCCCTTGAGCATTGCTACTGTACTAATCTTACCAGATTAGCCTCTAAATATTTCAGATTGTTAGGAAATGGTTCTTGCTAATATTTTCAGTTCTTTCTACTTTAACTGAGCAGCTTTATTATAGAGGCCTCAGGCTTTCATGCTTTCAGAAGAACAGTATTTTATATATAAGGGTAAGGAGCAATCTGTTTTAATGGTATGGCCTAGATTTCTGACTCTGAGCTCCAGAAATGCGAGCAAGGGGAAAAGAATGCTTCCCTGAGCACCAAGGAGCCAGGTGCTGCTCTGTGACTTGGGCATCCCTTATCTAAGACAGTGGCTCAGCAGCTCAGAGAATCATAGAATGGTTGGAGTTGGAAGGGACCTTGAAGATCATGTAATTTCCAATCCCTTGCTATGGGCAGGGACACCTCCCACTAGACCAGGTTGCTCAAAGCTTCATCCAATCTGGCCTTGAACACCTCCAGGGATGGGGCATCCACAACTTCTCTGGGCAACCTGTTCCAGTGCCTCACCACACCCAGGGTAAGGAATTTCTTCCTAATATCTAATCTAAATCTAGTTTAAAAGCATTACCTCTTGTCCTGTCGCTTTAATAAAGAGACCCTAATAAGAGTCCCTCACCATCTTTCCGGTAGCCCCTTTAGGTAGAGGAAAGTGCTCCAGCCCTTGGATCATCTTTGTGGCCTCCTCCGGACTTGCTCATCCATGTCCTTCTTATGTTGAGGAGATGACAGAGGATCTCTCCTCAACACAGCTGCGGACTCTGCTTCACTCTGCACAGTGGATGTGTCTGCCTGATCTCTCCAGCCTGATACCAGCTTTCAGCTACCCGACTTAGACACAAGACAGTGATCTGTGAACGGTAGCAGAGATTCTGTGCCAGGTACCTAAGCTGCACAAAATAGGATCTGTAGTCACAGCAGTAACTACAGCGTAGACTGAAGTTGGGTTGTTTTGTACTGAGTGTCCTGTCTGCAGGCTATAGTCGTGACTGGGTTATGCACCACTGATTTAAGAAGTTTGATTGCTCAGCAGAGTTTATTTATACCGTGCATCAACATAGAGGAAGTAGTGATAGTGATGGAAAAATGTGGAGCATGAGGTATAATGAGGTCGTGGTGGGTTTTTCTGGAGGAAGCAGGTATCTCATCCATGTAGACAGCAGCGCTCCTGAGCAGTGGTTCACAAGCTTCTGCACCTCTGCTTCCATATGCAGTTTTGTGTTTATCACGTTTAGCTTGGGATCCCGAGTGTGTTTGGTTTGGGATCTACACTAAAAGTTGTAGGATAAATTTTTACTTCAGTCTCAGTTCTTGCCACTACTGTAAGTACTTCTGTGCTGGCATCCATGTAAGTTTCTGATGGAAACTCTAGCAGTAACTTTGTTTTCCTTCCCTTGTCATATTGGTTTATTTAATAGAACAGGAAAGATGAGAAGGGTGACTCTGCAGGAAGATTTGAGTCCTTGAGCACTAAGCTGCTGCAGACCTTCCACTTGTTAGCCAAGCAGTTTTCTAAGCATGAGGCATTCTTTGTCAGAGACAAGAGAGCAGAAAAATGTGTATAGACAAGTGCTTTGAAATAGAAAATAGAGTGGTTTGTATATTACCAAAAAAGCATGTCTGGTTACACCTTTTCAGGAAGATTTTTTCGGTGTTCGTTTTTCCTATTTATTTTCAAATGCAACAGCTTATTCCATACCTATGGCAGGCAGATACCAATTCATAGAAAACCCAAGACTAAATCAAGTCATTCAATTAAGTTTCTTCCATTAAGCAATTAAGTTAATTTTTAAAGTGTGGGTTGGTTGATTGGTTGTTTTTCTAATAAGAGTGATCTGCATAAGATCTGCTTAAATGCTTTAATGTATTTTTGGAAGTGAACATGGGGGGAAAGCAGATCTGTACCTTTATTTCACCCTTCTTGCAGGGAGATTGGAACTTGAAGACATAATTTACAGATTTTAGCAAATATGACATATGCTTTTGTGACTTTCAACACCACTGTAAATCTGTACTACTGGGGAATGAGCCCCATAACTTCCTAACTGTGCACTAATTTGAGACATCCAGCTTCACAGAGTTACAGGATTAATGCTTCTGGGAGTCCATGGATCTTAATCCTTAACACCAAAACAAAGATTAGTATCTTTTAACTACATTACTATTAACTACATTGTCCCTTTACATGCTGTATTAATGAACACGATAGATGGCATGGAAAGAGTCTTCCCTAACAATGATTCTGAGCAGCATTCTGGCAGTTTGACACCTCCATGCACATTTGTGGAGCTGCTGCACTGACCACTGGCCATAACTTCTGTTTTGAAGTTCAGTCTTCTCAAATATTTTGTCTTTGTAACGTGAACTAATTCAGATACCAGATTATCAAAATTTTCACTCCACAGTTTCACAAAAATAAATACTTTAGGCAATAATTTTAGATATTATTAGACATCTTTATTCTGAAGAATTTTTATCTGACTTTATCTACTGTTTGACTTGCCTTCCTGCCTGGAAAATTTTGATTTTAATTGACTTTGATATTTGAGGGTTGTTTTTTTTTTCATTAAAGGCAGAAATTCAGAAAGGAAATAATAAAGTTACTTGGCCATTATATCTAGCTGTATTCTGTGGAATAGGCAGAAAATACTGTAGTTTAGCACAAAAAGCCAAGTAAAGGAGATATTTTACTTTTCAATCTGATTGGAGCTTGCCCACACCAATGGCAAAATACAAAGCTAATAAAACTGATGAGAATTCTTCCTTAAATCATTACAATGGTTATCACAGGGTGGTAATTGGAAAGTATTTCAGATAAAAATCAGTGCTGTAGCCAAAGGAATATTGCAGATCTTTTGTGTGCTTGCAGTGTTTTCCCAAAAGAAGGAGCTTTGTGCCTTCTGGATTCCCATCAGATGTTTCAAGTGGTTTGCAGAAGAGCAACAACTTTGTTGTCAAAGGTTGTTAAATCTTTTCAAAAAAGATCAGTGAAATTTTTTCTACTGATGAATGCTTTCTGTGTCTCTGGAGAAAGAGGAATTGTAGTGTGGTTTAGCGATGGGAGTTCCTATATTGGATGAATAATCTTTGTAATCACCACCTTTTGGTTTCTCGTGCCTGAATTCTGCCTGATCTGTCTGTAAAGAACTATATGCGTTTGCAATGAATACAAGAGTACTTTTTTGTAGTGAGTCACCTCTTAGACTTTGTGAATGGCTTTTCAAATTGTCATCACGACATCCCTCATCATTCCCGGTGAAAAGCTGAGTTGCAGTCAGAATGCAATCACAAAGTCTGGGCCGTGCTGGACTTGCCTCTGTGCTGTCGTGCACCCTTTACGTCAGATTGTCTGACCCTTTTGTCTTCTCCACAGATTCTTCTCTTTTGCCCGTGCTTATTTGGGATTTCCACCCAGCAGATTTGCTGGCATAAAACTGTCTCTGAACTCACTGAAGAAGCCAGCATAAGCACTTGCCAAAAGGCAGTTTTGATCTTCCCTGGTTGCTTCAGCCTGTTTTCCATTTCAGAGACAATCAAGGGCATGTGATCCTGAATCAGAGAAAGATTTGTCCTGTCTCACTTCTGTGATTCAGACTTTTGGGAGGAAAGAAAAAGAAAGAATGTGATCCCTGAAGAAGATATTCCCATGGACATGTCAGACTAGAGAATGGCTAATAAGGAAAGACCTTTACCAGGCTGAGAAAAAGCATTGTACATCATCTTATGTAGCTCTTTCCACTACCTTAAAGGTCTACAGGAAAGATAGGGAGGGACTCTTTATCAGGGAGTGGAGCGATAAGACAAGGGTAATGGTTTTAAACTGAAAGATGGGAGATTTAGATGAGATATCAGGAACAATTGTTTACTGCGAGGGTGGTGAGACACCGGCAGAGGTTGTGCAGAAAAGCTGTAGGTGCCCCATCCCTGTAAGTGCCAGGGCTAGATGGGACTCGGAGCAACCTGGTCGAGTGGGAGATGTCCCTGCCCATATCAGGGGGGTTGAAGCTAGATGGTCTTTAAAATCCCTTCCAGTTCTAACCATTCTGTGATCTCAACTCGCAGTCCTTTTCTAGTCAGAAGGGAGCTGTGCAGCTCAGGAAGCCCCTTCATATTGTGCTGTGCTGGTTTACTTAGTAACATTAGGATGATAGGATAAGGATATCCTTAGGATAAGGACAGATACCTCTATCCAGGCTAAAACTTGTACTCTTAGCTCTGCGTATGCTGTATGGTGGTGGGCAAGGTGTTTATCTTCTCTGACAGACACAGTAGTAATGAGCTACTGTTCTGTATGGAACTGCTGAGAGCTATATGAAGAAGTGTGTCTAAGTCATATAAGTATAAAGCATTTATTACAGCCTTGAATATAGACATGTCTAGCAGCACAGCTGGGAGACACAATTATTTAAAATTAAAAAAAAGAGAGAAAGGGGCTTGTACTTCCTTGACCCAAAGGCAATGAAATGCAATCTATTCCTCTCCTACAACTTTGCCACTTCAGGGTTACAGTTTTAAAAGTGTACCTTAAGGACTCTAGGTTCATGTTGACTTCATTCTTACCTAGGAGATGACTTTCTCATAAATGTGTGTAAGAAAGTAATTTTGTGATTAAAAAATACAGCAGTAGTTAAAGAATACAGTCCTTTGCTTCAGCAGGTTGCTAGCAAATCCAGGCTGGAGCAGCAGGAGGAGTGAACCATGAAAGCTGAGTATGTGTATGAGTGTAGGCTGTTGACTGTTTTGTAGCCACAAGCTCAAGCCCAGACTGTCTGGTTTTAATAGCAAAGCAATACTTTAAAGATGGATTTCACTTCTAAATTTTAAGATTTAATACTTTATTTCAATGCTCTAAAGAAGTTTCAAAAATCTGGGTTGTTTTACATGCTTCAGAGCCCTTTGAACGCAGTTGGCAGCAAATACTCTGCCTTGCAGAAGTGTTTGGTAGTTCCCAATATCCATATATGATATGGGAAGGTGAATATGAAGGCTTCTGCCTGTCTGAATATAATGCTGTTAGCGACCAGCTAGGAGAGGAATGCTGCTGTGAATCCAAAGAAAAGCGTTCACAGAAAAAGCGTGCTTTGAGTTTTGAGGAGTCTATTTTTAGGAGCAGGCAGTTTCTATCAAAAGGCTCCAATCTTAAAAAGGTTTCAACTTTTTTGGGGAGAGGTATCTGCAAAACCTATTAGCTGTACTCAAAAAAATTTACTATCTTATGGTTGTGTTGCGTCTCCGTGACACACCCGAGGGTTTGTACTAAATCCCGTTTCTGAGCACTCATTGATGCGTAGTATCTTGTGCTACTAAGAAGTAGTGTACTCAAAGTCCAGATGTTCTGGGGGCCTCTGTTCTGAGCTAGAAATTTCAGGGTACTGTTCTAGGCTAGTACTTGCAGTCTCATATCGTATTGATTTCCTTTAAAGACCAGACATTTGGGAGTATTGAAATTTTAGCTCAAAGAACGCAGTAAGAAAGAGAGTTTATTTTGTGTTTTGTTTGTGGGGTTGGGGTATTTTCCTGGCAGTAATGTACTCCCTTGGTCTTTTATGCTCAAGGCTTGCACTTCGTAAAAACTTAGACAAATCTAGAATATAGACCCAGCCAAAACCACAAATTCTGATTTAGACCTACTTGGCTCTTCTGAATCATCACGAGCTCTGGGCAGTGAGTCAGCCAAGAGCTGGTTTTCTCTTCAGTATTGTGTAAACACAAGATGTTTCCCCGAGCTAAATACTATTAAGTTAAAAAGTCATGTTTATTTGATTATTTTTTAAAATGTCATGTATTGTATAAAAAAATATTAACACATAAAGCTGCCATCTGGAGTAATCTGAAAATCCTTTTCTTTAAAACTTTCTTCGTCAGCTCAGTTTTGAATGTGGATCAGTTTTAGGGCACCCTAATTTTTTTTATTTGCTTCTATAAGTGATAATGATTTGGATCAAACTACTGGCAGGGCTCCATGTATTGGGGGAAAATTAGCTTTGGAAATTGCCATTTCATTTCAAGTAATTAAGAAAAAAACGCAGGACTTAATTCATAGATCTACTGCGATGTGATTTGAATTCTTAAAATGCAAAATGAATTTCTGCAGCTGACTTGCATTCTCAGGGAAAACTTTTCCTGTTGGATACATAGGTGTATGTGAACATGACCTGGGGTTTTCATCATTAGGATGCTGTTTGTCAGCTGTGACAAGCACCAGAAAGGCTAATGGACTATTCATTTTGCTTCTGGTGAGTCCTCTCACACACCTTACATCTTTGCAGAAACCACTCTTTGAGGGGATTTAATGAGTGGGAGTTACCTGACCGAGCTGTCGCAGCCCCGGCGCTAGCTCCTTTCTCCTCCTGACCACCTTTGCTGTCCTCGGGTCTGGCTGAGAACCTGCACCCTGTGCAAGGAGTCCCAGCCTTTCATCTTTCAGCTTTGGCCTTGGCTGCCACCCTGGTAATGCAGTGTAGGTTGGCAGGCATCAATCTGCCTGTGGATTTATTTCTTCAGGACTGATCACCATTTGTGTGGTTGAAGTGGATGGCAGGTAAGAAGATTAGAGGGAAATACATAGAGAGAGTCATAGAATCATTCAGGTTGGAAGAGACCCTTGGGATCATCTAGTCCAGCCATCAGCCCTACTCTACAAAGTTCTCCCCTCTACCCTATATTACATACGTATTATATATATGTGTTAGAAATACGAGCAGGAAGGTAGCTTTTTCCCTTTTTGACTCCCTGGAGACAGTTCAGGTAAGAAACTGATGATAGAGCTGACAGCTGTTTGATGCTGACAATGTTTTTTTTCTTTTTTTAAAGAAAGGAAAGCCTTCCTTACCCAAAGCCTGCCAGCCTTTCAGTCAGACCTTTCGTTTTCTCAAACTGATGTGGTTTGTAATTCTAGACATTGAGCTCCCTCGAGGTTTCTCAGCCATATTCCCATGAACAAGTTTCCAGCCAGCATACCCCTCACCACTGCAGCACACACCAGATGCATAGCAAGAAAATTTCTGCTCCATCAAATTTGTTTCTCTGAGCAGCTTCACAGGAGTCTGGTTTTCGAGTTGGAGAGGTTTATCTCTTTCAGCTATCAGCTGTCATAAATGAACGTAAAATTTTTTCAAATTAAGGCCAGTTTTTAATACCGTGCTTTCAGTGAAGATAACTAAACCTTTTAAGAATAAGCTTGCCATTCTCAATTTCTTCTCTTCCTACACTCGTCTTTTTTTGGCCTCCCATGCACAGACATCCCAGAAATACACTGCAGATCAGTACAAGATCTGAATGAGTGCAGGGAGTCCAAAGTTTATGGATTCTGTCTTTCAGAGGTGTTACTGTATCCAGAATATCCTTTCTTGTTTTCATGGTAGTGTTCTTAACTTTGCTTAAGGAGTCTTAATAAGAAACACAGGCTTGAATTGTTCTGGAAGACTGTTCTCAGTGGTGTGGTAGGGATTTGGTTATTGCATACTTGTCCTTATTAGACAGGGAGGGGATGAGCAGTTTAGGGAGGGTTTGTTTATTTGGTTTGGGTTTTGAGGAAATACAAATAAATCATGTGCAAGTTTTTTCGGTTTTTCACTTACCAACATATATTGTTATTATTACGGTGTTTCCATCTGGAATCCCACTTGAAAACTGACTTTCAAAGAGAGAAGTGCTGTATTTTTATACTGTTGCAGCTGACTGCGTTATAGTGAAATTAGTCATTGCCTCAGTAGTTACCCTGTTTAAATATTTGACTGTTTTATCTCAACTAAAATTGAAGGCATTTAATTAAAAGTTAGAATAAGGATAAGGTTAGACTAAAAAAGGACAAATTACTCTAGGGACTGCAGACAGTGATTTTATTTTTAATTTAAGTTCCTTTTTAATTATTAGTTAAGAGAGAGTCTTGAATTATTAACTGAATGTGCTCTTTCGCTTTCCCTTTATTTTAGTATAGTCAAATGCTTGTTGTTTGCAATGATGCTTTCTCTTTCAAAATCAGCATCTATTGTCTGATTGTGGAATTTGTTAACATAGCCCTTGAGGTTTGTTATTCTGCTGAAATATATGATAATTGTGGTGCTTTTTTTCCCCATTTTGTTTTGTTTACACCTTTTAAGATGCAATGCTGCTGGGAAAATAGTGGTATGATATTAAGAGTACTGTTTAAGATAATGAAAGTCCAGTGACTGGAGCCTTTAAAAAGCTATTTAAAAGATTGGTTAGAGGTTCTGCTTAGGAAAAAAGGAGTTTAATCATATTCATACAATATATTAAGATATACAAGTCTGGCTGTGCTTTTAGCATTTGTTTAGTCATGATTCAAGGAGGTAGTAGGAAATTACTGTAGCATTCTGTGGCACAGCAACCGCAGAGCTCCTTTAAAAATAACTGTACAAAGAGCTGCATGTGCAGTCTTCTGGTTTCTTTGCTTATCTCACCTTATGAAAAAGACCCTTCTGAAGGTAGAGAACTTAAAAAAGAAAACAAGAACCACTGGTGAGAACACACGTGGATGCAGTGCCAGCTCTACAGTAGAATTATAATAGTCTTTTCTACCCCAAAATCAAAGACAGACGTTAAAGACATGAAAAAGATGACTGGTGTTTATCTCTTTTTCTTCCCCCCTTTCAATAGTGCGGCTTCATGACAGCATATCAGAAGAAGGATTCCATTACTTAGTCTTTGACTTGTAAGTATGTGTTTTGCCTATGTTTAGCATGTTGGGGATGTGGTATTCACACAATATGTAAATACATGCTCACAAAGTAAAAGCATGGTTCTGGTGCAATGAGTTGGACAAAGAGAAGCAAACAGAGCTGAAAGGACAGTAACATCTTTGGTTGTTTGCATGTGCAAGAACGGATTTGTAAGTCTCACTGCAAGAATCCCGTATTAAAATCTTTGAATAAGCAGGGCCACTTTTGAAGTGGATTTTAATATGAAATGTGGGTATGTAGGTAGAAGCTGAGTGATAACTGCCAAAGCTAAGCAAACATACAACTTGGAAAAAAAACAGTTTGCTGCAAGCCAGTGTCTGTGAAGGAAACATAAAAAAACATGTGGAAGAGTAGTTTCCTGCAGAAAATCTCCATTGCTGGATGGAAAGGTAAGCCTGAGTTTCCCAGAGGGAAAGACTCAGTATTTTATTCCCAATTGATATCTTCTGATACGTGGAATGGTTCATTTAGACACACGTTCAGAATGTTAAACGTCCAGCATATAGAAAGGAAGTTTTATTTCCCATTTTGCCTCAGGAATTTCAGTCCTGTGAGCTGTTCACATGTGACTGTGCCTATGTGGAGCTTGTCTCTTCTCAATAAGGCTGTTTAGTGGAAGGGGTGGTGACGACATGAACTGTGTGTCTCAAATTCTTAGCTTTAAAAAGAGACCCAGATATTCTTCATTCCTCCCTGGGACAGGCAAACTTTTCTACTCCCTTGAAAAGTTACTGCTTTTGATTCTGGATATGGGCAAACATAAGTGGTTAGGAATTGTTTTGCAAAACTGACTTATTTAAGTAAAATTACTTATTCCAACTGCAATTTTTTTTCAGGATAGTTTATGGTTTAGACAAACAACCCTCAATCCTCAGAGCCCAACATGGTTTTGCTGGCTAGAATGAGAATATGTTATTTCCCCTCAAAATGTGAAATAGCTCATTTCTAAGCACACAAACTGAAATATTTGCATTCAGCATAAGTTAGAACCTGGATTTTCCACAGTCAATGGTTTGATTTCATAATCAGGTTACATCCTGGTTTATTTTCTAGCTTAATGTTTGTTTTTTTTTAAGGAATATGTGAAGACTTCTTCAAGACTAGATTTCAGACTAGCAATATAAAGTATTAAATAGTCTATTTGCAGTGAAAGCATTCAGGGTTCTGTTCTCAAATCCTAACTGGACTCAACAGGAACATGTATCTCATTTGTATATATCCCAGGTAAGTGCTTTGACGGTTGACTTGTAAATACCTCTAGGGCACAATGTGCATACTTGTTCTCTGACATGTGCTGGAGTTTGTTTTGCCTTTTTATTTGTTTTGTTAAGTGATACAAAGGAAATCTTTCTGTGTGGATTTGGAAAAATCTTCTTCATCCTGAATGTTTCCATGAAGCACGTGCAGAATTCTTTAGTTCTAGGGATGATACCCCTTTTATAAACAGCTGGCGTATCTCAGGAGATTACCATTGTGATGTGAACTAGAAGGCAGTTGAACAACTTCAGAGTTGTAGATACCAGTATCTGTATCTCAATAGGAACAGAACAAATAGAAGCCTGTATTCTGCAATAAAAGTTAATACCTATCCCAAAGATACCGTCTTAGCAGAAAATGAGANCCTCAGTTTCCCTGTCAGTCCCGTTCAGGACAAAAGTAGGAACAGAATAGGAACATATAGGAACACATAGGAACATATGCTGTTCATCTGGAAAGGTCTGCATGGGGTTTCATCCTTTTCAAAGAAAGAGAGGTTCATCGTGCATATATACAGCTTTTCACATTCTGATCATGTGGTTTGGGGTGATTTTGTGATAGTTACTTATTTTGAAGAAAAGCAAATGTCTAAATGATAGAAGTGGTGATTGTACCGACTGATAGTTACCTTTGGAAGAACAGCATGTTGCATTCTTGAAGAACTTTTGCCTAATTAATAAGGATGACTGTTCACAGTTATTTTTTTTCATTCAGAATGAGACATTATTGCTTTAATGCTCACTAATTCTATTTATTAGTGAAACTTCATCTTTTACTGCAGTTACAAAGATGTGGGTTAGTGACTTGTTTACACATACACAAAAGAGCTGCCACAAAAAAAGGTACCATATGCACTTCTTCGATAGGAAGGCCAAGTGCGTGCTTTTATTTATTTATTTATTTGTTTTTCATTTCAACAGGATCCTGACTGCGGTGTAACACTGTCACTCCACCCACACACACCGTCATGTCATTATCTTAATGATTTCTTTCAGACTGTGTGGGATTCAGTATGACTGCTTCTTTAGAAATTTCTTTTAGACTGCATCCCACATAAGAAAGTGAAGAGGAAGAGTGCTTTTTCTGTGCACAGAAAAAAACAATCTTTGTCACTCTCTGTTTTGAATTTCCAATAATCCCTGTCTGCAATGTGAGGGAGAAGCCTATTGCATCACTTGTATACCTCAGTGATAGCTGGGCTTTAATCTGGAGAGAAAAAAGACTGTTACAGGCATGCATTTGGATGAAGAGTTCTAGTGCCAAAATGGGAAGCTGGAAATCTTTTAAAGTCCATGTGGAAACTGGACATTGAACAATTAAAGATGTGCTTTCTGATAAAATGCAGCATTGCAGTGTTTCTGTGAGGAGCCCTGTATGTGAGAGAAGCAGATGCACTGAAGTACAGATGTGTCATAGGTAGGTAGGTAGGTAGGTAGATAGATAGAAAACTTACCTTTGGTTGGTGACTCCCCATCTCTGAAATACATAGGGAGATGTATGCACTGTCATTAGGAACTGTGCTAGTTGTTTTGCACTTGACTAAGCAAATTAGTCATTTTCAAGGTCTCATTGATGCCACTGCCGAGGAACAGAGATGTCTCAGTGATCTACAGAGATGGCTCCTTCATATTTTAGAAAAATAACTGAAACAGCATTCTGTGATACTTCTTCCAAGCAAAGAACTTCCTTCTGTTACATTTCTTTTACTAAATAGAGTGATTTCTGAATCAATAAAATGTGCATAGTAAGGTTAGTAATGGACTTCTAAAAGTTTCTTACTTAACCTTACTGGTTAAGGCAACTGTAGTTAGGATTTGTGTCTCTTTATCAGCCCATTTCAACTGCTTAGCACGAATGAGATTGTGTTCAGCATTAATGATGTTAGATGAGTTCAAATCCAATCAAATCTGTCAGTATTAATTGCTATATCTGAATGGAAACAGCTGTAGCACTTGAAGACTCTCTTGTGCAAGTCAATGAGATTCTCTTTTCTCAGTGTCTCCCATTTTAATGCACTTGATGAGATTGGCACATTTAGAATCCTGGTGTTGCTGTTGAATTCCAAGTGGAGGGAGTGTACTGCCTAGAAAAAACAAAAATACTTTAAAAACATCTTAATTGTAACACAATCTTTGCTTAGGGTAAGCGCCTGAACCTTTCTTTTTTGGAATTAGAAAGGTCACAGATAAATGTAAAACATATATGGCCACTGTAATTTTGTAAGATTGCTTCCTTGCACTTTCATTTTGAAAGCAATTTATGAAACTATGAGAAAACAATGCCAGTGTGATCAGCATCAGAGACTTTTTTAGCTAGTTTTGCTAATTTGGGAGTTCCTTTTAAATATTTCCTTATACTTACAAATTTTCCTGATCCATCAAATATGGTACATGAAGTTGAGTGTTTTTGTTGTGTTGTTGGGAATGTTTGCAATTAAAAAAAATGTGGCATTTAACACTGCAGTAATTAATTTTAGTAGAAAGCCAGTTGAACAAAGCAGTTGAAAACTGCTTCTTGGTGTACTTCTTCCAGGAGATAAATACAAATGACACCTTTTCTACGTGGGGCATGCCCTTCTCTCTGCAGTTTTCCTGGAAGGCAGACCTGGTGCAGAGGTCCTTGGTGTTTCTACACGCTGCTTGTTCCTCTTCCGTCTAAGCAAACTCACGCGCTTGATATGTTGGCCTTTTAGTAGGCTCTTCAGAAAATTAGGAAAGAATAATAATAATTTGTGAGAACCAGTGGCTATTAATTTGTGCTCTGAAAATTACTAGAGATTGTATCGGGAATGTCCCTTCATGAAATAGGACCTCACTGACGTTGACAATAGGTCTGTACCAGAAAGGCATTGAGAGCCATTTGCTTCCCATTTTAACCGTGTGGGGAGAAAGCGTGGCAGCTGTTTTCCCATAGCATTATAGTACAGGAAAAAAGTTGTTGGTGTTTGGGTTTTTTTAGTTTTTACCCTCTGCTTTACAATCTTCACTTATATCATGTGTAGCCCACCTGGATGTATCTGTAGATCTAACTATGCTGGTAGTTGCCTCCTAATTTAAGAGTAGAGATTAGAATCCGCATATGATTCCCACCTCACCTGAATGGTATGGTGTATCAGTTTCTCATTTTAGCCTAGGAAAAAAAAAGCAACAAAAAAAAAGAGACAGCAGTTTAGACAACAGTTTAACAGAAGCCACAGTCAGACAACAGATAAGTTCTCTATTGTAATTTCCTTCTGTGATTTGATTTTAGACATCAGCCTAAGTATTTCTGTTGATCAGCAAAACCCCAAAGAGTTCTGATTTCAGCACACCTCTCCATGTATGTGGTGCTCCTGCTGGTTACAGAGCAGTAGCACAGAGCTATGCGTTCTCCAAAGAGTTCATCACACCTTTGTTTCAGGCCATGGCCTACGCTAGGCAGGGAGAACCTCCTAACTAAGGATCTTGTCTATTTGTGTGGCTTGTATTCATGGTAAGAATCTCCGGTCCTTCCCCTAGCCATCATGTTTCATAACTGGAGACACAGGGGGAAAAACTTCACTTAACAAAATGACATCTAACAAGTAGAATGCTTTGTAGTCACTTTGATATTAAACTGCATGGAGTATAAAAGAAGGTTATAGGTATCTGCTCTGTTGTTTATTTATAAAATCGGTGAATAATGACCAGGTAAAGATGGCTAGAGGTTATCTGATCTGACCCCCTTCTCCAGTTGAGAAGGTCCAGTTCAATCAAGCTGCTCAGGAATTTGTCAAGGTTGGAATATCTTCATGGGTGGAAATTCCACAATCTCTTTGAGCAACAAATATGTAGTAAGTTGCAGTGTTTAGTAAATACTAGTAGTAGTAAATTCAAGTTCCAGTGTCTCAGCTTGTCTTTTGCCTTTCGTGCTATCTCTGCATATTCACCCCTTAGAGAGTTGTAGACAGCCATGAGTTCTCCCCTGAGCTTTCCCATCTTAACAGTGAACAAACCCAATTATCTCAGCCTCCAGCTTCCACATGCTTCCAGCTCTAACCATCTTGGTGGCCCTCCATTAGACACGATTCATTATGTCAGTGTTGTTCCTGTACCAGGAGGCCCAAAAAGGGATGGTACTTCAAGTGTGATCTCACAAGTGCCAAATGCAAGGGAAGAATTGCTTCCATCAACCAGCTGGCTGTCCTGGATCACAGTGCAGTTGACCTTTTTTTTCTGGAAGGGCACATTGCTCATGCATGCTCAGTTGCAAAGGCTACTAACACAGCTATAATGTTCCTCTCAAAGGCTCGGAAGATGCAGGTGGCTTCTGGCCTCTCTCAGTCCCTGCTCTGCCTCTCTTCATTATGGCCATTTAGCCACCTTCTGAGAATTACTCCTGATGCATCCTTTGGAGTGCCAGAGCATCAGAGCATGGGAATTGTTGGCTGCTTGTTTGGTTGTCAGTGAAATTCACCTGCTCTGTTCTTGCTTTTCTTCTTTCATTGTTTAACAATGGTTATGAATGCCATGCAAATGTTTAGTGTCAGCAAATAAAAATGCATATCCCCTTCTTTTCTCCGTGCTTGAGAAGAACAAACATCAGTTTAGTGTTCTCTCCCACTGAAACACGCTTTGATGACAAAAGCTTTTTCTTTTCATTTTTGGCTTGGATCAAAAATGAGTGGTTTAGGGAAGAATAAGATCAAAGGATGCTTTGTTTTTTCATTCATCATAAAGTGAGAATTATTCCTCTTTACCAGAACTGTGGTAGACAAATATATATGCAAAAATGAGGTATCAAAGACTGTCAAAATACGCATCAATCAAACATTTAATGTTACAGCAACCAAAGTCAGTTTCTTGAATGCAGAAGACAAAAAGAAAGAGAATACAAATTAGACAACCAACTATTTTACCTCCTCCAGATTTTCTTGCAGACTTTTGTACAAAATAGGATTTCATTGCCTGAAAGTGATTGCTTTCAAAGTCAGTAAGGTGTAAACTCAGAAAAAGGATGATGTAGTCCACATTTAAATGGAAACATGAAAATACAATTCTTTAACTGGCCTTCTCAAAGAAAGGAACTATGCTGCTGGTTGAGAAAGTAATTTGTGTCTTCATCTAATGTGACTGAATAACTGGGATCTACATTGTTCTGTTAGTACAGCAATTTTCCAATGAATGTTACGGTATTGGAGATTCCAAGTATCCTCTCTTTTAATTGTTTAATCCTATTAAACTTAATTGTATTCATTGTAGTATAGATTTTTAAGCATTTTGTAGTGCACTCTAGCTTTTATGTTTGGCAATTTATTGAGAATATAATGTACTATGTGAAAATTCACTGCATTAATAAACATTAATGAAATTCAAATGTCAGTCACCCATCTAGTAATTATCTCTGTTGGCATATCAGTAAGATCAAGGTTTGTGAAAGCAGGAATTGGACTAACTCGTGTGTCGCTTCTGTTGAGGCTGTGGTCAGGTGCTCTGGTTAGGCTGTCCACTTGGGTGCCTTTTTCAAGGCTTGCATCTGTTTTCAGCCATTCAATACACCACCTGAATACATGAAGATTTGCATTTTGCATACTGTGAAGGTATGCCAGTGTATTTCATAAAAGAGGAATGTTAAGAGTACAGTACAGGGAAGGTCTTCCTGCTTCCTTGAGTCCACTCTCTCGTTGATACAGGCAGCCAAGTTTTACGATTTCACTTAAAAACTCATTGGTCTTTATCTTAAAAATAGAGCACCTATCTCAGGTACTTGACCAAAAGTGCTTAATTACACCAGTTTTCTGATTTCTATGCTTATTTATTACTGTACCTGTATTGTCTTCAGGGTTTATTTTCATCCCTCTTAAACTTTGTTTTGCCAAGCTAAAGTGACTTTGCTTCTCTGAGAAGATATGATGAGTAAGTGAACGGATAGCCTAGTGGCAATTTTCAGCTCATATTGCTGTTTCAGTTCCTTTTTCTGAACATGAGTGACCAGAACTGTGTATGATACAAAGAGAGATTTTACTGCTGCATGTAAGGACATTGCTGTCACCCTATTTCAAATGCATTCCAAGGCTGTGGTGGTGTCCTCATTCTGAACTATTACCTTTGGGTTATAACAGCATGGTTTTATTTCTTTTTAACCACTTCCTACTATTAAACCACTGGTTGTACAATGAAATCCTAAGTATGCAACCATGCACAGTTGCTTCTGTTACTGGTCCCCTAGATCATACAATTCTTTCCTCGTACTGTTAAATTATTACTTACTATTATTACTTAAATTATGTTAAGTGGCACTTTCACTGAAGTATTCCTGCTGTCTCAACAAAGATAACTGAAACTTTTTGAGGACAAAAATCTGCCATTAAACTGATTAGAGTACTCTGCTTCTGCTGATACTCTCCTTCCAACTCAGTAGTGTTCTTTCTAGCAAAGTGCAAAAAGCAAGCCACTCTGGCCTGTGGGTACACTTCTGCTGTGTTTTGATCTATACTTAAAGACCCTTTTCCCTCTTTAGCATTGTTGTGTTCTCTTTTCTTTCTTCTGTCTTACATTGCAGTTCTCAATTTATCCTTCAGCCACAATTTTCCTGGCTGGTCAGTTCCCTTTATTCTTGTAGTTTTACTGCTTACTCTTGGCATCCTTAACTGATGTGTGGTGTCTTGCCTGATAAGCTGCTGCTCTTTGCATTTATTTTCTAGTTAGGATTACTCTTCCACCACATCCTTTTTATTCATATAATGATTTGGATGGGCAAGCCTTCTGTTTCAGTTCTTCACCTTGCTGGTCAACACCTCTTCCATTTCTGTACAAATAATTCAGTTATTCCTCTCGGACTTTTCCCTCTCAAGTAAATTTAAGGTGCATATTTCCACATCTGAAATCTCCTTTCCCATCTTGCTTTTTCTAACAGAGTCACTGGAGGTGAATTGTTTGAAGATATAGTTGCAAGAGAATATTATAGTGAAGCAGATGCCAGGTAAGTAATTTGGTGTTCTAGTGCCGTCTTTTATAATTCTAAGCTAGTTACTTAAATACCTCGTGGTGTTTGGCATCAGTTTCACTAGCCCAGCCTCTGAGACTCTAGGGTTTCTGCTAGAGTTCTCCTAAAACTGCCCTTGGAAGGGCACAGTTTGGCATTTTGAGCTCATGACTGTGTGGTGGAGAACTTGTATAAAGTCTTGGTGTCTGCTGATCTGAAAAAGCTGCAGCTGGATCCCAGTACGTTAAAATCTTACTCGGTTTTCTCCTTTGCAAACTGGACATAACATTTCAACCATCTCTTCTAGAGATTCTTATATTTGCTGATCAAAGCACATTGAAATATATGTTGGTCTTCAAAGAGCTTTACATGAAGTGTCATTTTTGTTCTCAGTCCAGAAGTGCTAATTTTCTTTTCATATTTAAACATTTTTGTTGGGTTTCATCAATAAGCAATTATACTGTGCATCTCATAGTCTGAGCTCAAATTTCAAATCTCTAGCAATTTTCTGCAAGTGCTTGTTGAAAAACTTGAAGTTGACGATTATCATAATTTGCATGCTGACAGTAAGTATCAGGACCATTTTTCCATCTCAGAATCTGTTTGCCCTCATAATAATAAATCTTAAATATTTTAACATAATTATGAATCTTAAACGTTGTGGTCAATTACCTTAAAGAAAATACACTCTACCACTACACTCTTCACATTAAATTTAAAGAAGCCTCATATTTTTGTGTGTTTGTAAGCACACACCACCATTAATATGTATTTAGTATATACAATCTTCACATATTCCTTTACATTTTGAATGAATTGCTGGATGACCAGAAACAATAAGTGTCCCTAACAGCAGTGGTAAAATGATAAAGAACCAACAAGAAGTTACTCTGAATATTAGGAAGCTTCCAGTGTTTATTGCTCTTACTAATTTCTGTAGGATGGTAGAAACATGACTAGTTTAAGCATTTCAATGTGGAACAACACATAGCAAAACACACTGTAGAAGAGAAACCAAATTTAGTAATTTAGGTGAGGTGGAAAGGGAGAAGCTGTGTTTAAAACATTTTTAATGATTTTTTGCCTGCTGTGATTTAAGCAACATTTCTACTGTTGATGCCAAAGGCCAGCATATGGTGTCATTGTGTGTCTTTAAGATACTTGTGATTTCAAGGGAAAAATTGCAATGATTTTTTTCTGTTCTAGAATTATGACGTATTGGAAGGGGCTATGCATATATATATATATAAGTTATATATATGCATTTCATGTGTTCAGTAAAATCTTGACCAAATGAGCGAAATATCTAGTTATCATGCATCTCTGTATTTTTATATATTTTTATATATATATATATTCATGTGCGTGTGTGTGTGTATATATATATCTATATCTATCTATATAGTGCCTGTGTGTGTGTCCCTATAGAAATAGTTAATGGACTTTACAGCTGCATATGCTCGGACTGTAATACTGGTCTGCTCCTGCAAGCCCTTACTGACGCAAGTAGTTGTTGCTGGTACAAGCAGTCCAGTTCCGTCAGTTGTGAACTACTCGCATAAGAAAGGGTTTTCAGGCTTGGGCTCCAGTTACTGATTTATGACCATTCCTTCTGAATTCCATGGTCAAAATGTTCCAGATGAGCAGTGTCAAATCCTTGGCTCTGGAGTACTGCGTATGACGTACAGTCACTGACTTTTGCCACAGGGATATCTTTTTTTATTGAAAAAGTTACAAGCTCTTGTGGTGCTAAAAAACACCCCCAAAAAAGTTGAAAAAGTTCCAGTGCTCTAAAAGATGAGTATTTCAGTTGTGCTTGTTGGCATCATAGGCTGGCCAAAACTTGCAAACCTGGGCATGGAAAAATAGGTGCTAATTGAATTATTTAAAGCACCAAAATAAAACATTTTCTACATTTTTAATGTGGATTTTCATTTCATGAATGACTCCTAATTAGTCCTTAATGGTATTTTAAATGAAAATGCATGCCATCTTTTTTAATTACTTGGCTTTATTCTGCTAATAGCTTTTAAGAAACTATTAGATTCAAAATACTTTGCTTCTCCTTAGCTTTTGACTTTTTTTTTGTTTCATTTGTTCTCTGTATATCATTTCATTCCGGAGCATTTTCTTGTTTCAGCACTTGTTATAACGTTAACTTCACTGTAACAATTTAAAAAAAAAAAAAAACCAAACCCAAAACATATCACTAATTGTATTATTGCTTCCACTTTTCCTGGAGCACTTTGGAAACTAGAAACTAGCTTCCACGCTGCTGAATGAAAATGCAATCTGATGATTCCATCTCACAGGTGTCACATGTTCCACGTTCAATGTCTTTTTCTGTTTGGTTTTGGTTTATGGTTTTGCTTTGGTTTTTGCATGTGTTGGAGCTGGAATTACCTCTATATTCAACATTGCTTTGTTCCAGTTCAATGTGCAATCAGGATTTGTCAGGAGATGGTTTTTGTTCTTTATATTATTTTTTAAGTTTTATTTTATTTCGTATTTAATGTGATTATGTACCTTTAAAATGTTCTCCCTTCCATTCTGCCCTTGTATCTTTGCAGTCATTGTATACAGCAGATTCTAGAAAGTGTTAATCATTGTCATCTAAATGGCATAGTTCACAGAGACCTGAAGGTCAGTATCTGGTGCCCATCAATTGGATATAAGAGTTTGGGGGATATTTTTTTTCTGCTGGGTAGGGGCAGAGGGTGGGTTGTCTGCGCTGTTCCCTTGCCTTATCCTACTCACCCTCCAAAACAACTCTTTAAGACGAAGGAAATAATGCATGACGCCTCTTTCCAGTTTGCAAGTCTACAGGCCTAATATACATCATGGCAAAAGGGGGAATGGTTGCCAAAAAAAAAACCCCAAACCCTGTCTCCTTCCAAGGCGCTGGATTTATCCCATGCTGTCCAACGTGTCTGGTGTTCTCTTAACGACTGTCCATGTATCGCTGTGTACGCACACGGAGGTGAACTTTGGCTGTGATGTATGTCAGCTTGCAGATTCTAAACGCCACTTCTGTTCTGAGACCCGGGGCTGCAGTCGCAGAGCAAACCGGTCGCACACTGCTGCGTTAGAGTATGACGAACCCTCAGGCAAGTGATGCTAATTGCCAGCTAAATTGGACGGCGAGGAGTTAATCGTTTACCTAAAACACCTCGCTTGGGCCGGGGTGGTTTTTTTTTTGCTACCTCAGTGGCCGCTACAGTTTCTGACGCCTCTGTGTAAAGCAGGAAAAAGGATGCCAAATATTTAATATGACCCCGTTGCCAAATTACTGGCAAAATTTGTATGCTTTTCTGACAAAAAATAATAATAAATACCAAATTGAAACACCCCAAAAAAGCAGGTCTCCGAGGTGGGGTCCCTCAGCCTGAGGCCGTCGTGCTCTGAGTGGCGCGGGGCGGGAGCGTGGTGTGGGATGCGCAGTGCCCACCCGGCNCGCCCCTGGTCTTTGCATGCAGTCATTGCATTCAGCAGATCCTGGAGGCTGTGCTCCACTGCCATCAGATGGGCGTAGTCCATCGCGACCTCAAGGTGAGTGTGCTGCTGCCCCGCCGAGCCCTCCCCAGCCACAGCGGAGAGCAGCAAACCCTAGCCAAACAGAGCCTTCACCACTGGGAATGTAAACGCTTCTGCTTTCTTCCCTTTTTATTTTTTACCTTTTGTCCTTTTTTCACCCACTTTTTCCGTTCTTTGCCCCTATTTTTCTTCCCCTCCCTGCTCCCCCCTTTTTGTTTTTTTAACTTTGCTTCACCGATGCACAAGAACGAACTGCTAACATTCACCGGAGGAGATCTGCTACAGGCTTGCCCATATTTTACTGTCCAGCCACCAGAGTCTGCTGGCACCTCTTGTCATAGAATCATAGATTCACCTAGGTTGGAAGGGACATCGAGCTCATAGAATCGTTCCAATTGGAAGAGACCTTTAAGATCATCAAGTCTAACCATTGTCAGCTCCAGGGGGAACAGGAGTTGATTTTCAAGCATTTGGTGTATTCGTTGAATACACCTTCCTCCTCTCTGCCATCCAGAGCTTTTGGGGCTGGGTGTGGAGGGAACTTGCCATCTCTTACCAGCATAACTTGAAGGTGCTTCTGAGAAGGACACAAGTGTTTGTGTGTCACACATTGGAGTGACAAAAGGCCAGCTGCTGTGAGTTAAGACCTCTCCTCCAGATGATGGCTGGGCTATGAACATCTTTAGAAAGCAGGAATTTCTAGTGTTCTCATCCATGGTCACCTGAGGAGTCAAGTTCCTTCTGGACTAACCATAGCATTGGGATACACTTCAGAAAGCAGACTCTTGTGTTGAGAAGAGCGTTACTTGTTTCTTAACCATATCCATATATCCATATGGCTGGGGACATCTGCTGCAGAAGTGCTCTCTGCATTTGAAAATATGTTGGCATGGAAAGAAACAAGGAAAGACCATTTTTATTTACTAGAAAGCTCAGTGAGAAGTCTGTTTCAAAACTAGTAGTAAACTAGCCGTGTGAGTAAGGGAGAGGACTTAATTTGGGTACTTGGGGCTTCAAGATCCTCCAGTAAAAGACGACTATTTGTTTAGAAATCAAATGGAAGTGCACTGTCTGAAATCCCAGGTCCTTTACAAAGGCAGAGAAAAACTGGCATGTGGGCTAAGGCAGTGAGAAACACTAATTCCTTCTGGCACAGCTTCTTTGCCTCTTACTTGCCTTTCTGCATGAGTTATGGGAAGAGGGAATTTCCTCCCAGGACAGGAGTTCTCTTGTGGTTATCATTAGTAATAACATTGGAATCAGAATGCCGTCATCTCTCTTGCTGTCCTTCACTCTGGAACAAACAAGTCTGATTGTCTGAATTCTAAAGGCCTGTTATTGACCTGTAGGAACATAAAGGGTTACGTTCTGAAAGCTCAGAGAGCATGATGGATTTCAAAGACACGTACCCAAAATTCTGTACCCATTTTGGGCTTCCGGATTTTCCCATGTCACGGTTGTACAACAGGAGACTGACAAGTCCCTGTTGAACCCATAAATCTTGCATGGCAGTCAGATAACATGGAACAAGTTTAAATGAAACAATGTCAGATTTATCCAGCTGGTCCAGCAATTCCTGTCCTCATTGTACACGCCATACTGTGCTTCTAGCATTAAAAGGAATTGAAAAAAAAAACCAAACAGGATTGTAGCCATGCAAGCTGATAGAATAAGGAAGGCTTTCTAGGACTTCTCATACATTCATGCATGCAAAATAACTTTTTCTTTGGAAATGCATTCAATCAGTCCAGCTGTCCCCTGCTCCAAACCGTGTGTGGATTTCTTACCCTGGCAAATCCAGGATGAATTGGAAAAACAGTGTGAGGGAAAAATGCTTCTGCCAAGCTGTAGTACCCGGCTTCATTTCTGAAAATGAAAACTTCAGGAAGCAGAAAATCATCCTTCTCCTATTACTACTTTGTGGCAAAAGAAAGAAAAAAAAAAAAGCCAGCAAAGAGTGAAATGAAGGAGTGTGGTAAAATCCCAGCAGAACTCTCTGAACTGAAAAGAAGATGCCAGTGCCCAGGACCAGAACTACAAGATGCGTAGAAGATGACTGTGACCTGGCATAGATCCTTCAACTGCAAAACTTGATGGAATTTTGTTTCCCATAACTCAGACTGATACTTGATGGCACATTTGGGGGTGGGGAGGGCAACAAGAGGAGGAGGTTTTGGACAATCTCATTTTATTTAACTTTCCTCTTAGCATACTTTAGTAGCAAGGAGAGAGGAGCTTTTGCACCTCTTTTGACCTGCAGAAGGGCTTGTTGCTGCTCTGTAATCACTGGTATAAATCAGAGTGGTGGCAGGTCCTAAATACAGAAAAAATTAACCTGTTAGTGGCAGTCTGGCTTTAACAGATGGTAAAAGTGCACTTCCCTGTAGGAATTCCAGGTCTTGGCTTCAGCAGCATTGCTGGTTTTGTGAAACTCTATGAATATGACACTCTTGCATTCCCCCCAAAAAGCAGATGCTGTAGTTAAATTCAAGGGAAAATACACAGAGGCCTACTTGAGCTCTAGGAATTCAAGACCTTTGGAAAAATAAGGCATAAATTACGGTAATTTATTTGTAAGTAATTTTAGTAGCTAACACTGCCATTCTACATCTTTGACGGCAGCCAGGCTACCAGTGACACAAGGTGACATTACAGAATCCAAAGCACGAGTCCTGAGTGGCCCACGCTGGGGAGTTAATGTTTTCCAAGTAATTGCAGTCATTCTAAGTTAATGCCTGGTAATTATCTAGTATGCTTCTTGTCAGCCTGAAATGACAGCTGTATGTTGTTTAAGCACATAGTCCCCCACAACATTGCCCAGAAGGCTGGTGGTGACTTTAGCATAGGAGTAAATCGGGAAATCACCTTCAGCTTCTGTTGAACCGTGTTCACCTATGGAACAATATTTATGCAGAGCACTCTGATTGGCAGAGTAAAGACAAGTAATGGAATTTGGAAAAAAAAAAAAAAAAGAGAGGAAAAGAAAAAGAAAACAGCCAAATAACTCAGCAGCAGAAACCGTAAGACTACTATTTTGAGTGGAATCACGTGTTGTGAAATGGTATGCACTTGGTAGGTTAGAGCTTGTGTTTCCACCAAGAGGATGAGGCATTTCACTGCTTCTGGCTTGCTGAAGGTCACAATCAAATGGGATCACCCACTGCTTTAAGAGGTTTTATATAAGGACTACATTCCAGGAAGTAATTACTGTAAACTTCTCTCACTCTGATAGGAAACCTTCAAGAATTATGTGACTGTGTTGAAATTAGTCTAGTAAATGACAAGCTTAAATCTTAAATCAGTGGTGGTGAACTTAGAGAAAAGTCTTCAGTTACTCAGTTAGTGTTTGATATGAAGTGGTTACTGATACTTTAAGTGAATATAAAGATTAATATCAATTGTTTTTAAATGTAGAAATAGAAGATTCATCAAGTAACTACTGATTAAAGGATTTAATACTGTCTTTTCTAAGACATAGCAACAAAGTGAGAGAATGGGGTTTGTAAACAGCTGGGAAAATCTTCCTTTACAGTTTGGTGAGAGGGGAAAAAAAAACACCTTTAGACTAAAGAGTTTGTCAGGGCCAGTTGTGTTTTTAATTAATAGAAATATTACAGTGGTTGAGGTCTTAATTAGGCTCAACCACATTTTGCTGGATGCTTGACAGATGTATTAAAGATAGCCTTTGCTGAAAGAAGCTTACGATCTTAATTGTTTCCAAGCTCAATACCTGCATGGGATTAAGTGTAATCACATAAATAGTCCCTTGGAAACCTGTATGATTGCTGCTGGGTGTAAAAGGAGACACACATTTAAGAGTTCACAGGATTGGGTCCACAATGCCAGACTGGAAATAGCAGATTTCCTTGTCACAGATCACTCCAAAAATTGCTTCTGGAAAAGCCAGAGCAATACCCTTGGAAGTGAGGTTTTGTTATTATGTAAATGTAGAACAAAACCTTTTTTAAAAATAGTGGAGGCAGAAAAAGAAAGAAATGGGAATAAAATACTGGAGAAGTCACCGTTCTCTGAAACAATCTGTTGAACTCTACAGTATTTTGTAAGTTGTGTTTAAAAAGAAAAGTTAAAGTTCATAGAATAAAGTTATCATTGGACAATTTGCATTCATTGTATTTGCTAAATGAAGTTAAGAGGATACGTTACGAGCAGTAGGACAAACACAATTATTAGTTCAAATCCTTTATTTTTGATTGTGTGAGTGTACTGCAGCATTTGACTTCAGGTGTGACCAACATACCCTATAAAAACCAGGCAAAGTGGCAACTTTTACAAGCTTACATTGTTAATTGTAATAGGTTCTCTGCAGGCACAAATGTGGGCATGCTGAAAGATTTGCAATGTAAATACACCTGCCCTCTAATTACAAATATAATAATATGTCTGTTATTGTTAAGATGTTGTGCATATTTATGTTTGACAGTTGCAGCTGCCTAATCCTGCAAACTGCATAGGTTAGACTAGGAATCAAAGAATATGTGCCTTTGGGGGATTTTGTACAGCATTTTTCTGGTAGTGAATTCTTAGGAGTCTCTGAATTGTCCTGTCACGCAAAGAGGTGTTGCAGTTCCATATGATCTAGTAGATCTGCACGCTGTCCTTAGTCTTGCTGTCATGAGATCATGAAGGCTGTTTATAGGCCTGGTCCTTTTTCCCAAGTAGAAATGAAAAATGCAATTTTTGCAATTCCATGGAGACAATGCATGGGTTTTGTTCTCTTTTTCACTTCTTTAAGTATTTTTTCTCTTCCAGACTACCATAACTAAGAAAAAAAAAAAGTGAAAACCTATCTAAAATATATTTACTTACCTTTTTGTCTCAATTTTTTTCTCTCTCTGAATAAAGCCTGAGAACTTACTTTTAGCTAGCAAATCCAAGGGAGCAGCAGTAAAACTGGCGGACTTTGGATTGGCTATAGAAGTCCAAGGAGAACAACAGGCTTGGTTTGGTAAGTAAATATTTGGGGGATTTTCTCACCATTTATTCAACATAGCCCTTAAGCCTCCTAAACCATCTAGCTCTCAACCTAGGGTAAAACATGCAGCTGTGTGATTTGTAGTTTTAAGGGGTATCTTGTTCATAGTTCAGTCTCCGCAGCCGACTACACTTTAGACCTTTTTTCTCCAGGAAGAATGTTATCTGTAATTCTCACCAAATTAAACAGAGGTTGGCAGCAGACCTTATTTGTTTAAAAACAGAAAGGAAAAAAAAAAATGCGTTAAGGCTTCAAAAGTGACCTGTGGCTACACTTTCAAATCTCAGAGCTCACTTAGGCAAGAAGTGGTTCTGCCTCACCGCTGCCTCTCCACTCGCCAAGGTGTGTGAATGACCAAATGACATAAAAAGATTTGGCAAAATTATGAGCTGTACTCATACTGGGGATTTTGCCGGCACAGCAGTACTGGTACAGGGTATGATGGAGGGAGAAGATTTTTAAATTCATGCTCCTAGTAAATATAGCTTTACAAATGTCCCTTTTACAGTGCCATACAGATTTCTTGACCCTGAAACTTCAGTTTCGTGGTTCCTGGCTTGCCCTAGCTTTGTCAGCCTGTAAATTTGATGTGGGTGCACACAAAGCCCATCTCCCCCACTGTCCCTTGTGTATCTAGAGGAAGAAAATATGGGTGGAGAGAGATGTGTGGTTTCCAGTCAGGTGCTCAGGTGACTGAGGAGTAGACTACAGGTTAATACTGCTGAGTATGTGTGTGTCCAGTCTTCAAAACATTTTGCCTGTCTGTCAACTTA
Organism: Jacana jacana; assembly: GCA_013400555.1. Classification (NCBI taxonomy): domain Eukaryota; kingdom Metazoa; phylum Chordata; class Aves; order Charadriiformes; family Jacanidae; genus Jacana; species Jacana jacana. Next base: position 224,596 of record VZTM01030693.1, on the reverse strand, counting down.
AAATACCTGAAAATTTAATTATGAAGCATTTTGGAATGTGACTTGAACCAAAAAAAATATTGGGTTTGAGTACCTGAGACTCTTTTGTGACAGTACAGGTTATCTGTCCCACTGCTTTATATTGCTGTCCTAGACCTGACTGCCACCTCAACCTGCAAGTAAAACTGTTCATAAAACAGTTCTTTGTCCCACTGAGATCAAAATCAGATGGCTTATTAAAAATGTACAACTGTTAATATATTAAGCAGCTGGCATAGTCAATCATGGAGAGCATAAATCCAGGAAAGTAAAGGGTGGTTAAAAGCATCTGGAACCTTGCACAATAGTGTGGAAAGGGTTGTCTGTCCACAGCTCACAAATATCTTCTGGAGGGACTGGAGTTTCTCAGCCACTTTAGTGATTTTGAAAACATTGTCTTCATCTGGAAAGGATCAAGACCGAGCTTGCTTGATGGTGAAGGTGACAAAGGTGTATGGGAGTGTGGAAGCAAACTGTGTGTGGATGTGACCACAAGAAGGGAGCATATTCTGTGCTTCAGACCTCATAAAATGTTGGAAAGGGACCTCCTGATGGTGGCAATTGATGGTGCAAACCAGGATTGATACCTGGAAGGTACCTTAGCGTCCTGTATGATGTTCCACTTAAGTTTAAGAAAAGAGGATGGGCAGTAATGAGTTAAATATTATGACTTCTCTCCAGTTCTACTGTAGTATTCCCTTTTCTTCCTTTTTTTTTTTTTTTTTAATGATAATTGCAGATTGTTTGTTACAGTTAACAGATGCCCAAAGGAAAATGCTGAAAAAGATTTAATACTGGTCAGTTTAAATAACAGGACATGTACAAACATGATGCTTCTGCCCCCCTCCTGGAACACGTGAAGCTCAGGATGAAATTTATTGTAAATGCCAGAAGGAAAATATGCAGAATAAAATATTTATAGCAGCTACCTGTTCTCGCTTACAGCAGCTGGAAAGTGAAGTTTAAAATTGAATAAAGTGATTGTGAGCTTGCTGTCAAAGCTTAGGATAAAGGCACAAAGGATTTTGTGCAGGCAGTGGGTTGAGAGATTTGAGTGTTTGAAATCTAGGATCTAACTGCGTGTGGATGTGGAAGCAGCACCATTGGACATATGTTGGTAGCTTTATAAGCTAGCCTGTTGTTTTAAATCCCAGCCTTTATATAAATGGATTTCAATAATCCACAAAAGACAGAGGAGATTGCTTTTGCACATTAGCAAGTAGACTAGTACAAAAGAAGTGGAATGGGCGTAAGACAAAACAAAAGTGATAGGTTATAATGACAAAAACATCCAGTAAACAGGAATCATCTCAAGAAAAAAAAAAAACATAGAATGACTTTGGGGGTATTTTCTCTAGATAATACATCTGTATGGATGCACAGGAGGTTGCAGTTCCCTGTAAAATCTTGTGCTTTAGTTTTTAGTCGTTTGGTTATTGTGAAGTGCTTAGACTTGTAGCAGCATCATAAGGACTGTCATGCTGAACTTGGAAGAAAGGAAATAGAGTAGAATGTTTTCAAAATATATGCGTAATGAAGAGGTAAACTGGCAGCACGGTAACAGAAAGAAAGTAGTCTAATGTGGCTCTTTTTAATATGTGGTATTCAATATGGCTAGTCAGTTCTGTACCTTTTTCTGGAACTTGCTCTGCAAAACCTTTCCATAATGATCTGAGTGCCTGCCTTCATCTTCTTACAGCTGCTTTAACAAGGCAAAACATCAACTCATGTATTTGACATTTTGAACTTTTTTTTGCTTCATTCCGGAGGATTTTTCTGCTTTTCACTGGATTCTTCAGCACTTAGTGACTCATGGCGTGCTCTGATTCTAATTATAGCTCTGCATCAGTATGTTTGGGGGTTTTTTTGTCCTTTTTCTTGGGTGTGGCATGATGGTCACTTTCTGGCATGATGGTCACTTTTCTGCTTAAACCCATGGCTACGCCTCAACGGGGAACGATCTAGAGCTCTGTGTGGTTGGATGCAACGGAATACTTTCCTGGTTTGTGGTTTTGTAAAACAAACCTGTTCCTTGCCTGTTTGTAGAAAGCGTTGGAGGGTTCAGTTGGAGCACCCCACCCTGCTGGCAGGTGTTTAATGTGCTGGGAAAGTGGCAGGTGAGTCATTGCCCCCGGCTGAAGTCAGTGGAAGGACAGCAGTTAACTCACTGGTAGCTAGATTCAGCCCTAGTTACATCTCATCTTAACTCCAGCCCTGCAACTAGGACTAAAATACTCACCACTGAAGTCATTTGAGTAGCTTCACCGAATTAGCTTGCTCTTTGCAATAAGTTCAGGTTGTGTACGCTTAGTCTTTTTGATCCAGCCATGTAGGAAGAAAAGGCTGCCCTGCCCTTTCTCTCTCTCAGCTGCTTGCTCATGCCCTTTGCTGCCACTTTCTCCCCATCTTCTCACCAAACTGCTCCTTTCAATTTTCTTTCTGGAGTTGAAGGGAGGTGTGTTAGCAAAAATATACAATTTACTCTTTTTAACATGGTTTGTTCTGTCATTTTAGTTTTGAATCCTTGCACAAGTGGTGCTGAGGGAGCCGTAAGTCCAGCAGGGAGGTGGTAAAAGTGCAGGGCAGATCTTAGAGCAGTAATCTCCTCTGTCATGTGCTTAAGATGCCTCTGATAATTTAAGTTTATGTCATGGGTTTATAACTAACCTTCAATCTAGGTTTGACTCAAAAACCATGCTCACCATTAATGAAGTATGTATATAATCTTTGCATAAGAGGGTTTTGAATCTGTAGACTCTTTAGGCTGAGTAGCACACCATCTCCTACACCTGGGCACCATTTGTCTCAGGCCTCTGGATACTTATTTAAATCATACGGTGTCAGGAGTGCAAGGTGATGCAGTCTTTTCTAGACGCTGCAGTCACAGTTTCCTGCTTTGTGAGTTGTTTTAGCTAAAGTAATTACTCTTGTTAGCAATAGTTTTCTGAAAAGTACAGGCTCATGTTGGGATCCCTCTGAGCAATTAGAGAATTACCTGGTAGATAACTATTTTGGTATGTTTTCTCTTTTTCACTGAAGTCATGACTGTGTATTCTTCTGTCTTTGCTGCTTTAAACAACTTGAGAATATGTACTAAAACCATACCACTTTTTTTGTCGTTAGACACATTCTGTATCTGCATCAAGAGATAAAGTTAGCTAAGTACTGTACTTATTTTTGCTTCAAAGTTTATTGTAAAGTGATTCATGGTAATGTTTGTGGAGGTATGGGGTAAGGCCAAAAGTTGAGACAACTTTACTTCCCCTTCAAAATGAACAAAAATATTAATACAGGGCACTATAGCCAAGAAGATACATGAAACATCACTCTATTTAAAGCTACTTAGAAAATATATTTTTTTTTTTAGTTTCTCAAAGGAGCTTACGATGTGTTTCCTGTATGATAGTACTCTTCAGCAATTCATAGCTCTTGTATCAGGAGACTGCAAAAAACAGGCTTATTTTGCATGAAAATATTTTAACTACATTCTCAGTAGAACATGCAGAAAGTGTTCCTTCATTTCCTCCTCCCACCCTAAAGTGATTGCCAGCTGCAGGGTAAAGGCTGCCTTTTTCTGTGGCTGTACACTTTATCCATTATCACCGTATCTCATGACTTCTGTGGCATCCAGCGTGGTATTTCAGAAATGGCATGTGGTCCTTCCTGAAAGCCACCAAATTCTCACCTTTCAAGAATTCCCAAGCATGTGTTTTAGGCCGAGATGCTTGAAAGAACAGCTGTACTAACTGAAGTGCTACAGAATGTTATTGGTCATTAAGTTTTTATCATTTACAGTGTCCTAAGAAAAGTCTACCTTTGTATCTACATTTTGCATTTCTCCTAAGAGAAAGGAGCACTTCTGGTAATGAATAAAGAATGAGGAACATGTAAATTTTAAAGGAGAGGTTAATTCAGCGATGCCTTTTGTAAAGATGTTTCCAGAAGTGGAATGACTTCATGGAAATTACTTTTGCAGTGGAAAGATTGTGCAAAATATGAACAGCAAAGGCTGAGCCCTAAGGTGGTGGTCTTCATAATAATAGACAGTCGTGTTCTAGTGAAAGCTACTCCTGAATATCTCTGAATGTTTACTTTGCCGTTGCCTGGCATCAGCTAGATTGAGTCTCCTCTTCTGTGTGAAGAAATTTGAACAGCGTTTCTACTTTATTTTCTTGTAAATGAGGGATCTCTACATACATAACCTTTTCTTAAATCTAGTCCTACATGTTGTTCACTCAGACATCTACCCTCCTGTAAGTCTGAATAGGGGTCCTTTAATGCTCCTTACAGTGCAGATGCTGTAGGTTAGCTGCCCCTCTGTTTTGTTAATTAGTTGCCCATAAATGTGAGTGGAAGTACTCTGTGCATGGTAACTGTCCTCACAGCTGATGGACTCCCAAAAATCTCATGCAGGTCTCGTTTACAGTCTTCATTTTTATAGCATGGGTCTGTTTTAGAATAGCCTAAATTAGGCTAATGATTAAAAATAAAAAGCCCCAGTAAGAGTCTTTGGCACGTGTGGTGTGCATTTTCTGTCTTTCAGTTCATATCTCCAAGCATGATAACTCAGTTAATGTTTCCCATGCTCCCCCTACTCTTCCAACCTTTTTAACCTTGACTCTGGGCCAAATGTGGTTGCCCTCACTACTGGATGTTTTGTTACAGCTTACAGTAATACGGAAGTCATGAAAGAAATTTCATCAGGTGTCCTGTAATCTTTCTGGAAACCTTCCCCTCTTTCACCATCACCAGATCCTTGACCGCACTGGTGAATCTGGAGCGCTGGTGTAGATGGGTAACCAGCAGCTTTGAGGTGTCCTCTCGATTCTTCCAGGTGTGGTGGCAGAAAGGGATGTGCCAAGTCTGCATAAGCTTTCCCATTATTGTTGCTTCTAGGTGATTTGCCATAAAAAGGAAAGTTCAACATGAATGGGTTTAGTGGTCAATGGCTTGGGAAATAACGTGGGCTGAGATGGGAGTTACTTGATTTTGTGCAGCGTATACAGCTCTTGAAACTAGTTGTCTTGTCTTTTGACAGGCTTTGCTGGGACTCCAGGATACCTTTCTCCAGAGGTGTTACGAAAAGATCCTTATGGAAAACCTGTGGATATGTGGGCGTGTGGTAAGAAATGATTCTGTGAAAGACAATGTTCAGCCCACCGTAAAGTATTTTGAGGGAGAGAGAGGATATCCAGAACACATTACATTCTGCATCAGATAATATATATTTGGCAAAATTCAATATTAATTTTTAGAAGAGGTCATCTGATCATTGGTTATTCTACCAGCTTCATTTTTTTATTATTACTTGTGAAAGTGTGTTATTCTTGGCCATGTCTACAGAACACACTTTCACAAATAGCTAGTTAGAAGGCATAACAATACATACTGTGACCTAGAGCTTTGGTTCACGGGCAGCCTAATATCTGATCTGACCAATATACTAGAACTGCAGTTTTAACTGTGAAGCTGCTTTGTGAACTGCAGTACAAAGCAATTACTTTATCATCCAGTTCTTGAAACAGTGTATTTTAAGATACTTGCAAGTGGGAGCTACCTAGCTGAGAACAATTAGTGGTTTCCTTATTTTTACTTCTGTCCATGCTTATTTGTCTGTGCTTATAAAAGTACCTTTCTGTAGTCATACTGAATCATCTCTACAAGACTAGCAGATGGACTTTTTTCATTTCCTAATGACTGTAGATTTATACAGCTAAATTGGGTCACCCAAGTTTTCTTCGCGTGAGAGTTGAGTTTAAACACAATCTTGCAAACACCAATACGAGCCGTAATAAAACCAGAGGTAAAAAAATGCATTTTGTTAGAACATCCACAATCATAGAAAATTATTTCTCCAGCTAGCTAGACATAGGCAGAATTCCTGATCTGACCCTGTGTCAGATATTCATTATTGCCCACACTCTGCCTAGGAGGTTATCTTGTGAACCCTGTATTTACTATTTTCTCCAGTATGAATAGTGTTTTTCAGTAGCTGGGATAATAATAGTAGTGAACCAATTATTTTACATGATTGTCAGGTACAAAATGAATTTCTGAGGTTTGTTTCTTAAAATCACTCAATGCTACTGTGAATTTTCTGCAGGTGTCATTCTCTATATCCTCCTGGTGGGATATCCTCCGTTCTGGGATGAAGACCAGCACAGGCTTTACCAGCAAATCAAGGCTGGTGCTTATGATGTATGTACCATACTCTGCCTATTCAATTATTTATAATTGTACCTCTAGGAGTTTCCTACAGTTAAAAGTGAAATTAGAATTTCTTTATTCTTTTTTTTTTTTCATTATTTGTATTTTTTTGTGTTGGTTGTCTTTACAAACCACTCAATATAATAATTGTTACTTTAGTAACATCAGCCTTATTGGAATGGGAGCTAATTTAAATCTGATTTCCCTATTGCTCCAAGCTTTCATTGTCTGGTCCTTGAATAAATCATGCAGGTTGATGTTATCCTGACAAGCCTGTTCAAACCTGTGTGAACTCCCCAGGGCTGTGCATTTGAACCAAATAAATAAATAAAAGGTACAAATAGTAAAGGAGAAAAACATTAGTTATAAAACTGACTAATTCAGACTTTCCTAATTGTGGCAAACTGCATGTTTCCCCTTAAAACTGGTTTGTTGCACTAACAATTAATATTACAGAAATAGTATCAATAAAAATCCTTCAGTAAAATTATGTAAGGCTTGTACAAGATGATATACACATGCTTTTGGTTTGTTTTTTTTTCTTTAAGTTTCCCTCACCAGAATGGGATACGGTGACTCCTGAAGCAAAAGACCTTATCAATAAAATGCTTACCATCAATCCAGCAAAACGTATCACAGCATCAGAAGCACTAAAGCATCCATGGATCTGTGTAAGTAATTTCCGCAGATTTAACAGGATAATTTGCCAGGCTAATCAGCTTATGGTTTAGTTCACCTTAGTGAAGGTGTTTACTGAACAGTTTTTGTCCTTACTCATGCAATTATGTAACTAGGGGAGTGTAAAATTGTAATTGTACCGATACAGTCAATAGTGTCATATATTGAAGTCTCAGGCTGGGGTATGATTTTTGCAGAAATAAACTCCTTTGCCTTGACTTTGTGGTGCAGAAGTTCTGAAATCAGGGCAGTACTTTAAATTACAAGAGAAAAAAATGTACAAGGCAGTTAAGCTACATAATGCTTTACATCTTATTTTCCCTATAGCCATTATGATAAGCATGAAGTGCAAGGGCAGAGATTAAGGGACTTTAAAAAGCCAATTTGCAGGTAGTAGAGGCTGCTTCTCTGGATCCAGGATTACTTTCCAGTTCTTAGTCCATTTTGCACTTTGACTTTGTAGACTGGGCCGATAACTTTGAAAGTCTTAGCGAGACGTATAGCTGGTTCC
>VZTM01030693.1:160865-215689 GCA_013400555.1 Jacana jacana | reverse complement strand
GCACCTAAATATGATAAATCTTAAGTTGTTTCCGTCGCGGAAGCAAACAAGAATTTAAACTGTTTGGGCCAACTAGAATCTCTTGTAGCTGACAGTCTAATTTTTCAGTAGAATTGGAGTTCCTTCTCTTTACTTTTTTTAGTGTTATCTGTCAAAAGAGCCACTGTTTCCCTGTCTGTTTCGTGGAGGAAAAACTAAAATAATGCATATAGCTCCACATGCATAAGTAACACCAAACTTAGTTTTATATACCTGAAATCTCATTCCAGGATTCTGTTGCATCTTGTATTTAGAAAAAAAATTTGAAAATAATGCACATTCATTTATTGCTTTGCTAAGGAGCGAGAAACATAGTAAAAGGAGTCCTTCTTTTCCTTCTCTTCTAATGCCTAGCTTGATATAACAAGAGATGCTTTCCTCTTTATGAAATAGTTTTATAGTGCTAGCCCTGGACATTTAGATCCCTATTCTAAACAGATTCTAATAGCAAAAGCTAAAATAAGATTGCAGTTAGCAGAGTTAGGTTTGTCCTCAACAGTATTGCCAAAACTTTGAGGCTATGCTGAGTTTTTTGCCATTTGGGATTTCAAGTTAATAGTGAAAAAGGCGGCCAAATCTACAAATCAGTGATTTTATCTATCCTCCCACTCTGTGACGTAACTGTTGGAGTATAACATAATTTACAGACAAAAACATCATAATGCTTTGGGCATGTTTTGAATAAAGATAAGCACTGAATCATCCAAAGTAAATTACAGAATCATGAATGCAAGAACAACTTGTCCAATTTGCATAGCATTCAAAATACAATTTTTTAGTTAAATTCCTATATTTAAATATACACCTATAATACAGAACGCTCAATTTCTGTAAATTACAGAAAATTGGTAAATTGGTTTAATGCTTAATGAACTGCCAGTATCTGCCAATTCATTTCAAAGGTAGGAATGCTGTAGGCTGCATATCTTGTAAAAATGAATTATTTTTAAATATCAGACAAATACATCATTTCTCATCACTTTTCATAACTGTCATTGTCTATCTGTGTAAGGGTCAGTTTCAACTTTCATGAACCGAAAAAAGCTGAAGTAATTTTAAAATAGCATTTCGGCATGAAAAGCAAACAGGGATTTTGGTTTTGTTTTGGGTTTTTTTCACCTATCATCTCTGTTTTACCTCATAACAACCCATATTTTTCCCTGGAGACATTTTATTTTGTCAAGTTGTTTATTCATTGTATCTCATTGCCAAGCATGCTTTTGAAGGTCATTTGTCCATGACAATGTGGTTATAAAAGTGTTTTATTTTCCTTTTTCTTTCTTCCTTTTATGTGGAATGTATATTTCTTGTGAGGTAAGACCCTCAGCACGTGAAAGGAACATCTTTTTTCTCTTCTAAATCAAAATTGCTGTTTGTCCTAAATCACTTTAATTTCTACATGTTGTCACAACACCATTTCTTTCCAGTCTGCTTTCTGGCGTATTAGCTCTGCCTTAGGTTTTATTTATAGCTATTGCTTGTAGTTGCAAGAAATCTTTCATTGTGGGCTTAATTTAGAATATGCTAATTGCTTTGCTACTGCAAATTCTTCCACTATTTGATTTGTATGCAGTATCTGTGCTTAAAGAAAGATGCATCAAAATATTACTAAAAATACATTCCAGGCTAAAACCAACAAAGGCAGTTGAGTGTGGAATTCATCCTAAACCATAAAATACTGCATAATAATCCGTGGTAGGCCCATTTGGAAGGACATGCTGGCAATGCCATAAACACAGTACTTGTAGTCACCGCTTTTGGTGCCCTCATTTTACTGGCTTTCATTTAATTGTTTACATATAACATGTAATGTTTGTTAACCATTAAAAGAACTCAGAAGTTTCATGCACAAATTTAGCAAAAGGACCTATTTTATTACAAGCAGCAGCCTATAAGAATTAATTTATGTTTTCCTACATTTCTGTTAGCGTTCGTGGTGTAAAACAGGCTGAAGCAATGAACTTCTGGGTTTTTTGGCCTTAGGTTTTAGACACAGCTGCTCCCCTTCGCTTTCCCTAGATGAATTTCTGAAGTTAATGGGGGTGCCCGCAGTGTTGGTGGTAGTGGGAAATCTAAAGCCATGTTGCATCAGGATCTGTAAGCAGATGTTGCAGCAGGCTGCGTCCCATCTCAAAAATATATGTAAACCAGTTTATTTTCAATAGTAATTTACGTGTTTCTGTAAATGAAACCATGCGCTGGTCCTGCTGCGTAATACGGGCAAATTAATTTTTGTTCCTCTGGTTGTGACTCAGGGGCCATGTGAGAGTTTTAATGGTAGTGTTGGCTGATGTCCATAATTACTAAACTGCGCTTTGGAGGGCTGATATAATAATGAAATTATGAAAGTTAACCTGGCTTCACTTTCCTTTGGCATTGTAATCAACAGCAGGCCTTAGTTATTTCTGTACTCTGAACCAGAGCTAAATGACCACTTAATGCAGGTGTAGCCAGAGAATAAGCCAAAAATATAAAAATTAACTTTCAAGTTGAAACCATATACTCAGTAATTCCCATATCCTCTTCCAGTTTGAGCAACCTTAGGTTTGCAAGGTCCAATCGTTTGGGTTTGGCTTTTTTTTGTTCCGAAGAGAAGGATGCCAGTAACGGTGGGAGGACTTTCTGATAGGAAGATTGGGTCATAAACAGCAATAAAACCAAAAAACGCCAGGCTTGTTTTGTAATTTATTATTCTTCAAGTCTTTGGCAGTGAGTCATAAAGCATTTACGCTTTAATGAATAGTTTATTTGAATTTTGTGGGTCATCCAGCATGTATTTCCGCTGTAAAGGCTTTCAGGGTCAGAGCTGTCGTGTGCTGGTTGGCACATTAGCCCTCCAAACTTAGTAATTTAGAATGATTGGCCCCATTCTCGGGGCCTAACTTCCTTAAAGCCTAACTTCCGAAGGTGGAATAGATAGTACCCCACGATGATTTGTACTTATCTTATTGATCTGATATTGGTGACTTCTATACCACTGTTGCATTAATAACCTCTGGCATTAAGATGCCAGTGGGCTCTACAGACGCCCAGTGCAAGTCCCTGCCATCAGCACAGTACTTCTTCATAGCCGTGTCACACCGTCCCCATCAACGACTGCAAACACATCACAGTTGAACAAATGAACATCTCCAAAGCTGCTTCTTTTACACTCGCCCTGCTTCCATTTCCTCTGTGCCACCCGAGGGGGTCTCTAACCTAGCTAACCTACAGCTTTAATCAATGGAACAAGAGATGTGTAATAATCTTCAGTATTTGTAGTTTCTTAAATACTTTGCTCCCTGTACTCAGAGCAACCAAAGGAGGAAATAAAAGCTGAGAATTTATCTGCAGCTGGGAGGCAATGGAGGGGGGGTTGCTGGGGAGCTGCTTGACCTCACAGCAGTAACCACTTGACACTGAAATTCTTTGTCTCCTTTTGCAGCAGCCAAGAGTTTGCTGAAAAAGCCAGATGGAGTTAAGGTAGGTTAAACACGCACTTTAAAATATATTTTATTAGTTACCTATCCGTAACTTTGGCTAGTTTTCAGAACTGATTATTGTGATTGCTTTCCTTTATAGAAGTTGCTAATAAGTGTTTCCTACCATATATTTGAATTGATTAAAGTTAGTAGGTGAAGCTTAAAAAAGGAAATAAAAGCAATATTTGAATAACGAGCATTTTGTAAGTGGAAGATAGAAAACTACTGGAGAAAATGCTTTTCTGGCTATTTAAATGAAGGCTTGTTTATGTAACTAATGACTCAATGTTATTAATTAGTTCGTAAATATAAATAATGGTTTGGTGGTGGGCATGTTAGCTTTGTAGGCATCAGTGTTTATCTGCAGCTCTATTGCCTCTGTGTTTCCCCTTGACTTTTCGTTAGATTTCATGGAAGACCAAAAGTTTACTGGTAGGCTTGGCTCCACATGAGGTCTCTTCTGCCAGATGTACTTGCTATATTTGGCAGAAATTGCGGGGTTTTTACTATTTCACAAATCAGCTCATCCTGACTGATAGACCTTGCTAAGAAGGGAACATTTTGGCAGCTTTCACACGTGATTGAGAGCTCCTATTCTCATGTCACCAGATCCTGCAGGAGGAGAGATGCTTCACAAATGACCGTTCTGGATAAATACTTTGAAAAACAGCCAGGAAAAAAAAATATCACTCAGGAATGAAAAATATTTTATTTCTTTTCTCGGAGGACTTCTGAAGACTAAAATAAGTGCCTCAAGCTTTCATTATAAGATTCAAAAGATAGTCTTCTGTGCTCTGTGTGTTTACTGAAAAGTGTGTCTTTGACCTGAATTTTAATTTTCTATTTAATCTTAACGTTTTACTTTAACAAAACATTGTATGCTGTAATACAGATTCATAGGATATTTGTTCCTGTTCTCCCACCTATGCACGCTTTTCCATTCAAAAAAATTCATGAGACTGACTTAAAATGAAGCGCGTACACTACAATTTCGATGCTTCTCACTGCCAAGTAGTAGATACCCTAGTGAAATGGAGAAGCACACATTCAGTACTATTCTGTCATTCTGGTGGAAAAACCTTAACATGTTTCATTGTAGAATATGTAAATTTTATGTACTCTAGCTGACCAGCTTTTCCTTTTTAAATATCATTCCTCCTACAGGTCTACAGTGGTATTTGTTATATCTCAATTTTGATTATAGCATTGGAAACAATTGTTGCCAAAATTTTGCCTAAATTACACTTGTTGGGATTTGGTACCTTGGTGTTCAGCACCTTTTATGTGTCTGCTATTTGTCTGCATGGTCATGTGGAGCAAAGGGAGTAAATTTACTTCGGGGAATTCTTATTTTTGTCATTTCTGTTATTGAAATACTATATACTCCGTAGCATTTTTCCAGCCCTTCCTACAGCTTAGCTATCTTTTTCTTAAGAAATAAAAAATAAAAAGCCAAAAGAGAAATATACTGTACTCCATGCATTGATACTTAAATCCAACCAGTCACATTTTCTTCTTTTCCTTTCTCTCTGACTGGTCAATTCAGAAAAGGAAGTCCAGTTCGAGTGTTCAGATGATGGTGAGGATCTTTATCGACAGATTCTTTTCCTCCTGTGAAACGTTCACACTTAGAAATCAAGCAGTTGCATTTAGGTTTGGTAACATACTGTGAGAAGCTGCAAGACTTTAAAGTACAACTTTGTGAATTCTAAGCCTGCAGTTGCTATATGCCATCCGCAGTGAATTGTTCTGCAGTTCTTTCAAGCAAGTTTTTGGTTTTGGTTTTTTCACCTGGGGACATAGAAAAACAAAAAAGTAGATGTAACCTTGGCCAATGCAGCTGTCTGTAGTAAATAAAAATAGTAACAAAATAGGGATCTTGTAACAGCCTTCTATTAATTTTTAAAACCTCTTTATTTTAAAAGCTAATAGTATTAATATCATAAAACGTAACACAAACCACATTGCACAGCAAAATAGTATCCCTTTACTTGAGCCACTGTGACCAAGATGCCATGCTAAACACTCAGGAGTTAAGAAAACCAGTTTCACAGCCTGGAGCCTTTCCCTGCTACAGTTTCCCAGCTAACTTCCTTCACTGCTCAGGTCCATGTCACGAGATGTCCCAACTGACAATCAGTCTCAATAACATTTCTTCCTTCTTGACCCACTCTAAAGTCTTGCGTTCAGTTGGCCTCTGTGATACCACACAGCAACTTACTCTATTTGTGTTTATTATGGGTTTGAATCTGACTTCTGAGATGTTCATGATGATCAGCTGTGATGTCCCAGTCATCTTCTGCTGGCAGAGAGAAGGCAGATACCATCTTCCTATCACCACCTTTCACTGGGAAGTACAGCCTTCCTTGAAAAGCAAAAATTGCTGGTCATGTCTGAGCAGACACATAGATAAATAGTCTGTTATTTGGGTGAACACAAAATTTCAGTGACAGAGGACTTGGCAGTAGTAGCATCCAAATGAGGGTCACCGGAAAGGTACATTGAGAACGCATCTAGTATCCCAAACATGAAGTGTGCTTTGACTTTTTGTTACAGAACTACCATGGGAAAGATATAAGTCCCAGGATGCAGGTTTTGTTTCTTAAAATATTTTTATAATGTATTGAAAAAAAGACAAATAGTGATTCTACTGTCATGCCTGGCTGCTTGGAGCATTTGTGTGTGTCTGTCCTGCATTACTGTTGGACCCAACAGAGTGGCTTTTGACAAGTGAGGCATTAATGCAAAAATTTTCCTTCTTCACAACAAATAGGTCACCACTTCAGCACAGTTCAACTTCAGAATCACTGTTTCATTTGAAAATGTTTTACTCCTTTTGGAATCATTTCCCTTTACTGTTAAAGACATGCAAAATATACACCAAGTGTGTTCATATATTAATAAAAGCACATGTATGCATTCTACAAGAGAGAAAGCATACAGGCTTAGTGCTGGTTTACCCCCAAGTTTAGAAGGGTTTTACACAGAAGAAATTACTGTGCTTTGAATTACATTATCTCTTTCTGCCTTTACTAATGAATGCTGTATTCTTCATATCTTACTAAGAACTTTTGAATATATTTCCTGCAGTTTTCAGCAGTAGCTGTAATGGATATTGTTTATTTTTATAGGACTTTCACCAAGGGAGTATGGACCCAAGCCTGCTCTCCTTACCCAGGCAAAATTGGAAATGAAATTTGATTTAACCTGTTTTCATTACGTATTCAGCAACAAGCATTCATTTGGAACATCACTTTATTTTTCCTATTAAGCTACTACTGAACAGGACTGTATGAAATCTAGTGAAATCTTCATTTCTTTCCTCATGTTTTTGCTTTGTGTCGATCTGCCTTTTGTTCAGGCCGTTTTGTTCGTAGTCTCTTGATGACTACACAGTCATAAAAATATGGACTTGTAGTTACATAATTTGGTATGTGATTTTTCGCTTGTTTTGGAAGGTGTTCTGTGCCGTCAAGCAGCATTGTATGTGTTCTCACTATTCCACAGTTCTCCTGTAGAACTTTAATTTACCGAAGCGGTTGGTTTGGTGGTTTTTTAAGTTTTTTCCTGAGTAAGGAGCTCAGGTTTTGCCCATCGCGTAGTCCCATAACTATCAAAGCAAGTTAATTGCTATATAAAATACTTGCTAATTTATGTTCCCCCGCGAATGACTTTATGCACAAAGGTGTTTATTCTCTCCCGGTCTTGAATTCAGATACCCCTGCAACTTATGGCTGTAGTTACAATCAGTAAAAGAAATTTATTCAACAACAAGTAGGTCAAGTAGGGGCATAAAGTAAACACCTGAAACTCGATAATGACTCGTATTTTCTCTTACTGACAATTTCTGTAGAAAGACCATTTTTAAAAGATCCCCCTGTTCCTCATCTTCCTGCTGTAGAGCTCTGTGAACGTTGATTTTAAAGTGAAATAATTTTATTCTGTGTGGGAAAGTGGTTCCTATCACAAATATTACTAAATAACATTTAGTGTCAAAATAATGTTCCCTGGCATTAACTAATGAGACTACTTTATACTCTTCAAAGCCAGTTAAATGCTGGTTAAGATAAGGAAATTTAAGTCTATATTTAATTAATGGAAATACTATTGACATTTCCATAATCTAGACATGAGTAAGATTCAGTTCAGCTGCAGGCTTGCTTCCTGCAGTCTGCAAGTCAGCTGCCCCATCTGTACCAAAGTAAAATAATGATCAAAAATCGCTGAGGAGGTGAAATTTGGTGAGTTTCTGCAATGGTGCCAGGGGCTCCAATTTAGCAAAGCCCTTGGCGCAGGCAGCGCTTCAGTGTTGGCCTGTGTGGCTGGGATGCTGAATAAACACTTCATCGAGACTACAGTCATTGGGTAGTTAAAATCAGAAGTCAGATGTTTCACACACAGCTCAGATTAGTCCACTATTCTAGGACTTCCCCTTTTTTTATGCCTTTTTGTTTATGTTGTGTAGCACATTGCCATTTTCTAATTTGCTTAGAAAGGCTTTTCTTTTAAAAGAAAAAATACCAAATTTTGACCCCAAAATAGCAATAGTTTATTTTTTTTAAATGAAGACATGAATTACATTTTTACGAAAATCCATTAACTATCTAACTTTTGGACTTGTTTCCTTTTTTTTGCACATTTAATACGTAGTACCATGACTAGAAGATTCAGTAAAACTTTTTTTTTCTTTCTTTTTTTTAACCAAAGTCCAGCCAATATACATCTATACACCCAGTTCTGCATGCTGCTTTGGACTGCTCTTGTTAAAATTAGATGTGACCTAAATGTACAGAGTATTTTTTCCTAATTGTTGTTAAAGAAAAAACAATTATATATACCAAACTAGTTTTTCTATACTTTAATCATGCTTCTTAGTGCATGTAAACAGTGGCTCGATACACTATTTTTAGTATTTCTGTTCTTTTTGTAACACAGTATTTATGAAAGCTGAACCTTAAAAATGGATTTAAAGAATCAGATCTCTTCTTTAAGTCAGTGTGCTAACCATTTTAATTTGAATTAAAATTTTATATAAGTCAAAGCCAAAAGCCTTGAAAAAGGTAGTACTGTGCTAAGCTTAGAATTAACATGATGACCTACACGTAAAGTTAAACAGCTATGTACTGATGTGTGGGGTAAGATGCTTTAGTGTGAAACACTACATCTTTGGGTTATAGTACCAAAATTGAAAGGCTGATATGCAGTTACTGCAAAGTTCTTGAGATTGCAAAAATCACAGCTGCCAATTACTTTTGTCTAAATTAACACCAAAAAAGCTTAAAGGGGCTCCAGTCTCTTTATATTTATTCAGATCTGGATTTGGGTGTATTTATTCAAATATGTTCCCAGAAGAAACGACAAATCTACAGATTTCTGGAGAGCTGTGAATAATCACGTTATTTATGGTAGTGATTGGTAATTAAAACTAAAGAATGAGTGGGTGCAATTATTTAATACTCTGTTGCATGTCAAGAAATTGCAATGGCTATCTAAGACTTTCTTCCCAACCCATGTTAATTCTTTACTCTTCCTATATGTAATTAGCTGCTACTTAAAGGCTCTCTGTCACAGCTGAAGTCATCTATACGTTATCTCGACCTTCATATAGCACATCTGAATATCTGTAGCTAGCGTGTTTGGAGGAGTTGCAGCTGGCTATCAGATCTAGCCTTAGTGCTCTTTCAAGTTCATAAGTTCATCTTTCTGTGATTCTTTATTTCCATATCTATATCTATATATAGATCTCCATATCTGTATATAGATGCTCTGTACAGAGTGATATAGATACGGTGCCTACCACGAGTTCTAAGGCCTGTCTGTTTCTATTTTCTGCATACCTACAGATAAACAACAAAACGAACGTGGTAACCAGCCCCAAGGAAAATATTCCTACCCCGGCGCTGGTATACCTGGAATCTTCCTTCTCATGCTACCTTTGAAGTTTTTGACTGTCTTCTGTTTGTTCTTCCTTCTTTTTTGCTTTTCCATGCCTTTACTCTTGTTTGCTTTCTAAAAACAGGTTTTGGGAAAAATCTTTGTTTGAATTATGCTTTCGGGTGGTTTTTGTTTTGGTTTGGGTTTGGTTTCTTTGTTGTGAGGAAGTCCATTAGAGCGTGTTTATTAATAGAAAATGTTACATGGAAGCTGGATGTGAAAGAGTCAGGGTGTTTGTAACTGTAGTGGGATTTTTTGCATGCTGTGCCAGAAAGTGAGTAGAATGCGCTTTGTGTTGCTCTTAGCCCTTTGCCTGATGACTGTTTCCATCTATTTAATGCTAACCATTTCTTAAAAAAAAAAAAAAAAGCTTGATTATTTTCTCTGCTTTGTCTGTGTGTAAGTATTGATATCAAGGAGAGCTAACAAGATTATTGCTAGGCTACCATAAAATAGACCTTATTCAGATTTTCCCTCCATATTTCCTAAAACTCAGCAGGACTTTGCAAGTCCTCACTGGGATCAAGAGGCATCTAGAGCTAAGCATTTTTGCTGGTCGCTCTCACATTTAAATCTGCAGGAGACATTACTCATTAATAAGCTCTGTTTGGAACATATTACTAATCAGAGTTTCTATTACAGTCTTGCTTTTATTAGCAGCTCCTATTTCTTAGGCATACATGCATCACAGGAGCTCACAAATATAAATGGGAGTGTGTGAGTACCTAATTTTGTGAGGCACTGCTTCCTGTATTCCTGCATATATGGCTTTGAAAATGTGGATAATTCCTCTTGAATTGTTCTGTGCCGCTGGCCCTGCAGCAAACGCTGCTAAGTAATTTCCAAGGACCAGCAAACAGGTTCCGTGCACGAGTATGTGGCAGTCTGTTCCCAGACATAGCCCTGCCCGATAGTCCATGCTGTAAGTGTGCTGGCTAAATGCCATTTCAAAGATGATTTAATCTTTTTCTTTTTTTTTTTTTTTTTTTAATTAAGGAAAAGGATCTGGGGGAATTAAAATGACGCAAAGATCTCTCTCTCTTACTTTTACGCTGCTCTGCTGGGGCAGCAATTGGTAGTAATCTACATTTTCCAAAACATGGTACTGTTTAGAGGTAGTTAAGTCGTCCTTAATCCTTATCGATTCATCTGTATTTTTATTTGATTACTTAGTACAAGCAGAGATGCTTAAAGAAAGGAGGTGATTTATGCCCTTGTGCAAAAGAGAGCCTCTGCAGGTCCCCGGAGCTTCAAAGCCCTGTCTACATTGGTCATGAATAAGGTCTCTGCATGCTGCTGCATTGGGTGAGATGGCCTTTTTTTGCTAGCTTGCCATTGAGGAAATCTGTATTAGAGACATCCAGTTTCACCCTCTGGCAACAGTTAATGTTTGTTTTAGCTCTTGTCAGTGTTCAGCATTTGTGAGCTGGCTCTTCTTGCACTCCCTCACACTAACAAGAATGTATTTACCAATGGGAACTCTTTTTCTCTTTATTTTGTTCTCGCTCAGGAGCCCCAAACTACAGTAATCCACAACCCTGATGGAAATAAGGTATTCAGAAAGAATCAACTCCATCTCGCTTTTTCCACACCACACATTTCGTCCACCATTCTGCAGCAAACATAGGGCCCTTCTAGGAATCTATCAAGGAAAATCTCATTCCAGCCTTAGTTATGCCTGGTGTCTCTTGAGCCTGTCTGCATCCACCTGCTGAGTACTGAGCTGCTGCAGCTCTTGGGGAGAGGGGACTTGGTAGCAATGAGCAGCGTTCAGAACCCCTGTGCCACCACCAGGCTCAGGGACCCGGGGGGGCTCTCTCCTTTCAGTCAAAAATGCTGCAGTTGCAGTAAAACCAAAGAATGCTGTTCTTGGAGTGTGGTGAGACTATACTGACAAGTTTCATGTGCAGTTGTCACCTTCAATAAAGATGTTGTTTCCATTTATCCCATCTGCTGTTTCTCAGCATGCTTATACACTGTGTTGTGATGTGTCTTTTGCACAGGACTTCGCTTTTCTTCCATAAAATCACTGAGCAGTTTTACAAAAAAGTAATTTAACATTTCAAGTGACAAAGAGGTCTTTTGATTTCCATACCTTTTCTTCATGCTCTTTTCTTTTTCTTGTGTATTGTGATGTTTGCATTTGGCAGCTGGTTCCTAAAACATGTTTTGGTTTGGTTTTTTTTCATGCATGGACTTGAAAAGGGCCAGGAAATACCATTGTTTACATATAACAGATTTCCTGGAAAGAATTCACTCTTCAACAAAAATTTCACTGTTGACTTAAGGAATTGACATTTCATTTATCTAGCCGTAGCTACTTGTGGTTATTCCATATGAGAAAAGGATTGACTCTGGAAAAAAATAACGCATGCAGACATTTCTCAAGCATGAAAGTGCTGATGGTGTGTATTGTGCTTGTCTGTCCCATTCCTTTATGTCCCTTGCATCTGTCAAACATAGAGCTTTTATTTTCATGTTACTACTTTTTCAGCTCCCCAAGTTTAAAACTCATAGGCAACAAACAGCCTGTGTTTGAACACTAGTCTAAGCTTTTATCACTGAAGTCCACTAAAGACCAGAAAACCCAGATAAAATATTGGCATGACTACATCTACTTGACTTTATCAGATAATTATAGCAGTTAAGATACTCAATGTCCCAGAAGGTCACAGCAGACAAGCAAACCACTTAATGCAGAGAGTTACTCCTAAATTTGTCTAAAAGACTGATCGTTGTAGTATGGCAGCTGGAGTGGATGCTTCAATATTACAGGCTACATCTGCCGTGTGAGCTTGTGCATGGTGTTTACAACTTGGATTTGTGTGGGGGGTTTGTTTACTCTTAAGTACTTCATCTAATATTTTAAGTGATAGAGCATGATACATCTGTGTAGAGTGAAACGTCTAACACCAGCCAGTTCAGGAAAAGCATGATGACTTGTTCAGTTTTGTTTGTGTGTGAATTAATTTGTGTAGTTTTATTTATGGATGCACATACGTTTTGGTTGGGTTTTTTTTAAGGTCTAAGTAATGCATTAACCATTTTGAACATTCCTTTGGCTCAGCCTTGTGAGGACACAGTAAATAAAAGGCACTGTCAAATTTACCTTTTATTATTTAATTGCAAAATCGAGTTAAATACAATACCAGTCCTATCTTCTGTCTCTCAGATAATAATAGACCAGTTAATCCTTTCTGCTATTGAGAAAAAATTATATTGATTTTACTTTTCAAGAAAGTATACAGATTTAAAAAATCAAGTTTAAAAAATTTCCAGCTTGCCAAAAACTGTACCTATTAGATTTGAAAGTGCCCTGCTGATTTTGCCCATAATATTTCATGTTTCTGGTAATTCATGACAGACAGAGGTACCGAATCCTTGCCTTTTTAACAGTGTGGTGACTTGAGTATAAACTGTCTGAAAAATGAGTCATTCCTCTACACAACTAGTCATTTGAAGAACACTTCTACAGAGATACCCTGTCAAAGTTATCATATTTATCAAGTCTCAAAAAAAAAAATCAATTCTCTCACAAATTTTGTAATCACAAAAACAGAATAAAAATGGCAGAATCTGATCCAGTATTCTTGAAATCCCTGGGAGACTTTGTTTTAATATGCACTGCATACGTTATATGATCAGAAAGCCAGTTGTAAATGGTAGCATGCAGACGCCTGCGTATTTCAAGTTGGGACGGAATGACTTATTTTGCACAGTTGGTTGAATCACTGAGCTTAAAATGGCAAGCTCTCCTACTTGGCTGAGATAATTCATATAACATTTCAGACAGACTTTGGAGAGTTGGATGTTAAAGAAACAAAAAAACGTTTCCTTTACATTCCTGTGAGGCATTAGGCAGCAGGAAATGTATTGATGTCCCCTACTGTAGAGAGTGGCAATGTTTGACACCAGTTTTGGGTGGAAATGTCTTAATCGGTGTGTGACCATTTGTTTGTGAATTCCATCCCACCCTGCTTCAAGGCTTTGCATGGTATCTGTAACTAACTCTCATTTGCAAAGGCAACCAAATTAGGCTTGGCTTGGTATATAACATTCTACTTGTATTTACTTCTTAATAGGAATCGACAGAGAGCTCCAATACAACCATTGAAGACGAGGATGTGAAAGGTATGATTTTAAGCTTGAAACATTTGGAGAAGCAATAACATGAGTTACCTGAATGTACTTTGTTAGGTCATTAAACACAGAAACTCCTAATGAATCTTAAGAGAGAATGCTATTCTACCTTGTTCAAAAGAAATTACCTTTATGCTCTTCTGTGTTACTTCTGATATGTTTCAGACTTACCTTTGATTTTTCATGTCCCAAAACACCATTTGCCATGATGGTTTTGAACGAAGAGTATAAAGTTACTGCTTATTAACTAAGATATTAGTTCCAGTAATAATAGCAGCAGATTAAAAATATGTAAGTTAGTGCTTTGTAATTCTTACTTAGTTTATGTACTTCTAGCATGCGTTTGTGGTTTGGGTTTGCCTACTTTTCTTTATTGACACCATTTTAATTTTTATTCTGTTCAGATGCCAGTGTTTTTTCATGTTTCTTTTTTGTTCTGTCCATGCATTTATTTTAATCATCTTTTAGTCTTTAAAAAACTAAAATCAATCATTTTTGTATAAAATTAGTTTGCTAATTTCAGATACTGGTTTTGTTTCCATTTTTTTCCCTTCTAAATGTTAGACTCTGATGTTAATCATGCTTACTTTAATAACACTGTGTTTTTAAACAAATGGGATTTTTAAAGTAGAGTATTAGGTTTGTGTCTCTCTGGTTCACAGAAAAGAGTGGTTTTCAGTACTTATTGTACTTATACAATGTTATAAGTACAGGTGAAACGCAAGCCAGAGAAGGCAGTCAAGATAAAAAGTGGAGAATGGAAAAGGAAAGAGAATTCTAAGTGAATCAATGTAATATGGGTTTTGCTTTATGTTGGAAGCAGTAGAATGCCTAAGTCACTGTTAAAAGCATGTATTAGCAAAGTCGGGCCTTAAAATACAGACTTGAATGTGCTGAAGAGCTTCATTGGCCTCTGAAGAGCACGGGAATGTTGCAGAACTTAGAAGAGATTCCAACATAAAGTCATTATAATTTTATCAGCAATATCTAGTGCCTAGTGACTGGTAAAATGGGGTTCTGTGCATGTTTGATAAAAATGCCGGTATTGCCAAGGCAGTGAATGAGAGTGGACTCATGAAGGCACGATGCTGGCAGCAGCTGCCCAAGGAGCACCATGCTCCAAGTGCAGCTTATGTATTGCATTGCGTGTGGGGCATTCATATCCCGCCAGCAGAGCTCCAGCCTTGAGGGGAGAGCAGAGCCAGCCTGTAGCAGAGCCCAGCGCCACGTGTCTGCTGTGTGCCAGTCTGTGATAATTTTCCCTATTTTCACATGGCTGGTGTTCCCTCACTGACGAGAGGGTCTTCTATCCACTGCCAGTAGCACCGCGGCCCTCAGTTGTGACTTCAGAGCGCCGCCTGAGCTGCACCGCGCTCCGATGAAGCCAGTGATGTTGGTGTTCTGTTCTCTCTCGGAGTTTCAGTGAATCATGTCACCTCCTCTGGAACAAAGCCTTGGCTGCATTAACAGCCAGCACCCGCTCGCTTCACATAACAACCTAGCGATAGCGGTTTGAGTTAACATGCAGTAATGGCTTGGAGAGCAATTACAGGTATCTGCAGCTCATGCAGAGGAAAAGGCGGTGTAATTTACCTTTATTCATAACACTTTGTATTTCTTCCGTCAAACCATTATGTGTAGTTTAGCAACTAACCTCATTAAATGAACAATTTAATTATAGGGCCTCTGCGTGGGGATATCACACGATGTTATAACAGCAGGAGTTCTATAAAATTCTGTCTGAAGCGCAGTATACAGAATTGTGTCTCAGGAATACAATTATGAGAAAAACGACACTGAAAACATTTTGCCTGATTCTTTTGTATGATTCTGTAGCATCACAGTTAAGAGCAGACTGGATGGCCATGATGTACTCTGTTCCCAAACCAGAGAAGAGGATCCTGCAGTAATCGCAGGTCTGAGGGGCAAGGTGCCGGTTGTGTCCTTCCCTTTGCTTTTACAGATGTACAGTGCTTAGCAGGTGAGGGTTTCTGTGATCTGTAGGTTCCTGACCCATTGCTACATTAATAGTGGTACAGAGGGCATCAAGTGGGAGAGCCAGGAGGACATGCTGAGGCCGTACTCCGAGAGCAGCATCGTGTATTTTCTAGCGAATGCAGAAGGAGGAGCTGAAAGCTGTTAACCGTGCTTGCAGGGTGGTGTTGCTCTTCACCTGCTTTGGTGGGAACATGGGATGCTTCCTCCAGAATGACAGTTTGAAGTGCTGATGTCTGGAATGTTCACCATTCAGCATCAGGTCCACACGACAGCAGCACTACCCTGTTCACCATGCACCAGGGGTGCAGCTTATGCCCGTGTGCAGGGATTTAATTTTCTTTATATTTAAAAAAACAAATATCCCCCTGTCATTAATTGCTTGCAAGCTTGCTTGTTTCTTGCTTTTTAGTATTCCTCTCGCACTTGAGTCTCTCCACCGCAGGCTGCTTTTCAGATTGTTTTATTATAAATTAAGGCTAACGGTACCCCTAGGGTGTGATTTCTAGAATGATTCAGGGAATAGGCAGTCCTGCAACCCTGGCAGCTATTGTAAGCTCAAACTTCATGCTGTAGCAAGGCACATAGGAAAGATATTTTCCTCCTTCACCAAACTTGACTTCTGGATGTAGATTTTTTAGGACAAGAGCAGGAAAGCTGTTCTCTCGGCAGGAACAGTTGTTGGCTGCAGCTGGAGATAAGACACTGATAGGGACAAATGGATTTCAGAGGAAACAGAATTCTCTCAGATTGCTGACTGTCTGGGCCTTTTCATATGCTCAAGATGATGCGTGTCACCAAATTTGGGTAGAAGGAACGTTTTCCACCTTAGGTGATCAAGGACCTGAAAAATGGAGTCACATGGAGTGTGACATGGGAAGGGGCGGTCTCCTTCCTGCGAAGGAGAAGGGAAACGGGGATGCCAGTCTGTAACTGAAAAGTAACGTTAGTGTACGTTTTATAGTAGTGCAGTATAGCATCATGGAACAGTTTGGGTTGGAAGGGACCTTAAAGATCAGTGAGTTCCAACCACCTGCCGTGGGCAGGGGCACCTCCCACTAGACCAGGTTGCTCAAAGCCCCATGCAGACGGGCCTTGAACACCTCCAGAGATGGGGAATGACTCTTCTTTCCCATGGCGTCCAATCTATGCACTTTATTCCACCTCCAATTATTCTAACAGTATGCCTGGATTGCACAAACAGGTACAAGTTTTTTCCTTCCTTTTTACAGACTACCAGCCCACACGCATTTAAAACATTCAGCTCTGTGTCGAGTGGGGTTTTTTCTTATTTTTTATTGATTTGGCTCTTCAAAGTTGTATTAAACTTGTGTGGATCATGTGAGTTTGTGTGGGATGTATCTCCAACACAATTGTGGGTTTGTACACCCTGTGGGAGTGTCTGTGCATATGAATGTCTGTACAAAGTATTACAAATTTTATGATTCATTAAGAAAGGTAGCAATTAAAAAAAAGTCTCCAATCAGCTATCACAAATGTGTCTTTAGAAACAGATTCTTACCTCATATCTGTCAGGGAATGAATAAAGTATTCTCCTCTCATGTCAAGATCTCGCCCTGTTTCCACTTTTGAAGGCAGTTATTTTAACTTGAAGGTAGTAAATTCAGGCTTACTTTTCATTTGTTATTTATTGAAAATCTTTTCCTTGCTTATGTCTGCATTTACATCTTTTAGGATTGGAACATACTTTTACTAGGAAGAGTGCTTGGCAAACAATAGTGAGCTTTAATAATCCAAGCTAATTGGATTATTAAACTAATATAAGCTAATATAAGCTAATTCCAGAGTTTGAGTCTGATATTACTTGAGGCTGTAGTTTGGGTTCCTTGCTGATACAGATTTCCAACATTAACAATCTGATGTTGATCGTGGGCTTGTCTGCCCGACAGTGATCCCTGCTAAATACAAGGAGAGAAGAGAAAGAACATAATGAAAACTGGACCATAGCCAATGCCTTCTTCCAGGATTGCTCATGGGAACTCTTCTTCCTGTAGTAATGAGACTGGAAGTCTTGGACAGCATCTCTTTGATAGATTAATACTTTTTTTTCAGTAATGCCATAGGATACCATCGTTACTTCTGCCAGCGATGCACACAGGCTTTTATAAAGCTGAGTTGTTACATTTATCATGGTCAGGAAATCTATATTTCTCCACTATGTTTTTTTTGCCCCTGGAAATGAATTGATGAAAGCACTAGTAAGAATGATGTTTCCCAATGGGAAAAATAGCAGAGTTGTAGGACATTTACAGATTAGGTAAATTCTAGCTAATCTGTGTTATTTAACACACCCGAAAAAGTACATCTCTTCAAAACATTAACCATTCAGGAGGGATGAATTTGCATATATTTTGCTAATGTATTTCATTTTATACCTGTTGCTTTTATTTTGGTTAACAGTAGAGAGAAACCAATTTCAACTAATCCGTTTGGAACATATTTTCCTGAAGAAAAACCCTCAAATTTCTAAGAACATTTTTTTTAAAAGCTCTTTTAAAAGCCTGTATATATTATTACTGGGGAGGGGGATAAATCTGCACTGGCATCTGAACAGAGTCAGTTATGGCTACGACCTTTACAACTATTCTTTGGCTCCCACGTTGCCTCCCAAAAGTACATCATTAACATTGTTTGTCTGCTCAAAGATTTTGTAAGAACTTGTTGCTTGTAATTAAATTATCGTTATTTTTCTTTTGGCCTTCTCCTTTTCTTTTTTTTTTTTTTTTGTTCCCCCTTCACATCTACTTGACCCCTCATACAGCTCTTTCAAAGGAGGGTGACACGGAGAGGTTGTGTTCCACCCACCACTCTTCCTCTTCCATTGCTTCTTCATCCCAGTGGCCACCACCCTTGCCGTGCCCCAGCGGCCGCTCCTGCTGCCAGTGTCTGCTGAGGAGTCTGATCACACTCTACCTCGTCATCTTTGTTTGTTCATATGTTGTGTTTCTTTCCATCAATTCAGCGGGCAAGTCCACGAAAAGTGCAAACTCAGAGAGTCATTCGCTTGAGTCTGAGCTCTCCCACTCCACTCCTTCCTCTGTGCTGTGTAAGTTGAGAGACTCATCTCTTCAGATGATCTCTTTTGTCTCTCTTTCTTTTCCCTCCCCATCACCTGACAGTAGCAGGTCAATTCTGTGATCTGTCTGATCTAGGAATGACCTTTTCTTTGGGTTTACAAAAATACAGACTGTATTTTTTTTTAGATATTTAGTTCTTGGTCAGATTTTATTACTAGTGAAAATACTACTGTCAGCTGTAACAGCAGTATAAATAGGTCTGTATTTCAGAAAGTGGTGGCTTGCAGAGGTAATCTTTGTCGTTGTTGTCAACTTAGAGATAGATTGCACTCTCACCCCTGGCTTGGGTCCTGCATAGGGTCTCCAGATTAATAAGCTGTTACATTTAGGTATGTCATCCAGTCACTTTGTAGAGCATCACTGTTGACATACCAACCTGAAAGCTGTTGTGACAGCTCTTAGCTTGCAGCAGTGATTTGTGACAACTGAAAAGCTTCATGCTTTGCTTAGGAGGAGATCCATGATGATTACTGACCAATTAACTCTAAAGGAAATCTTTAGGATGATGAGACTGTGTTTGACCAGTTTAAATATAAGAGGAAAAGCATTTTTTTTTTAGTAGCTTGTGTGCTGGTGGATCATAAAACGCCTGGGTATATGCATTTCTTTTTTATAAGTTAGCTCAGAAATTCTATGGAGTGGAGAGACCTTGTAAGCTGGAATGGGCAATGACTTCCCAGGAACTGGGAACTGCTGCTTGAGGGATACTGGTCCTGCCTCCCGTGTGTGTTAGGGCAGTGGCAACGGAACTAAGAATGGGCACTTGTACTGGTCAAGGCAAGATCCAGGCAGGTCCTTGGAAACACAGGCTGTAATTAGCCTGAACCTTATTTTAAATTTGAGTGGAATTTTTGTAAGTGCAGCTAATGCAGGTGAGAGGGGAATCAGTCCCGGAGACAAAGGGCCATCTCTGGTCATGACTGTTGACAGGTAACATTGAAAGAGTATCTTCATTCCAAGGGAGGAGCAGGACATCCATATATAGATGTTAATGCATCAAACTAGAATGACAAGTACTGACAGCACAGACTGCACAGAACCTTAAAGAAGAGAGTAATTAATAGAAAAGATGTGAACCTGTATAACATTCATAGCTAACACATCAGTAACCTGTGCCATAAGGCTTTTATTTTCTCTACAGTATATGTCCCCAGAAAATCTATTATGTGCCCAATGTTTTCAGATTTGAATACTAGCAGCCTCACATTTACTGCTTCATTGGGTAGTTAATAGTGCTAAAACCACTGTTAATTTTTAAACATAGATGTTTGTTACTAATTCTGTTACCAAATGTAGGAAGAGAGGCACCTCAAGTAATACCACTGTGCTTGAAAAAGCAGATTATTTTCATGTTCCTAAAAGAGTGTGGCGCAGAAGCAACATGGTGCAAATATGCAGTGACACTTTAAGAAGGTGAACAGTCTTGTGTTTATTCTGTTCATTCTGTGACTTCAGAAACAAGCACACTTCTTTGCCATTTTGATCCATAAAATAAACTTCTCAAGAATCCTATTAAAAAGTGCAAGTAGAATTCAGTTTAAGGAATGCAACAACAATCAAATTAAGCAACCATCTGCTGTGAGGCAGGAAAAGTCTAAGTCAGAACTATCCTGGTAAATATCAGTGGTGGAGACATGACAGTACTGCTACATCTGGTAGTTAGCCTACCAACTCAGCTTGGCTTAAAGGATTTACAGATTAGAAAGTCAGAATTTGCCAGAAAACTAATAGGCAAAACAGCAGAAGTTTTCCCAGTATCTGAATATGTACTAGACTTGCTTGTATTTTTTTATTCTGATGCTTCATAATGATTTCATCCCAGTAACAGGAATATTTGTTTTCACTGAATAAGTTTAGTGACCAAAGAAGCTAAAGTCCCCATAACCTCACCTGTCCCCCCCTTAGTTTTGAAAATGTGCAATTGTGCTGTAATACAATGTTAGCGATGTCTGTGATACACTGTGTTTTCCATAGCTGTGCATTTGATATGAATTGGCGGTCTTGGGACATGAGAAAATCCAGAAAACCCAAAATAGTTGTTGTCTGCCAAGAATAAGGTTAATTCAAGTACGAGTAAAAAGAACCTCAGCTTGGAGAGAAGACATTAGGAATACGATAGGCTATTGTTATTACAAACTGCAGAACTGTGGCTAAGGGAAGATGTGTTTGTGCTAACACTGTTTTGAAGTGGAGTTTTGTTGGGATAGCTGTAATAATCTTTTTCAGAATGCTGATGCAGGTTGTACAGGTCTCTGGACTATTACTATAGACTATTGGAGTTGGGTACATTTGGCATCCTTGCATTCACCAGAAGGAAAAAAAAAAAAAGGCTAAGTGCCACAAAGAGCTATAGGAATGAGTAATTTTCACTAGCAGTGAGCTATATTAAAAAGTCAGTGAAAGTTAATAATGGTGGGACTTATTTAGTAAACTACATGGAAATTACTGGGTTTGCTGGAGACAGTGATGTAGGTTCAAGTGATTCTGATTTTTAAATTACATCACAGGAGAATTCAAGTCAGTATTTTTGAAGAGTAAATTTGACAATTTAGAAGAAAAAAAAAAGTTATGCCATGAAGTCAGACTACAAAGTTGAGGGTGGGAGGTGCTGGTCAGAGGCACCTGCGGTTTCCCTATGTCCAAAGTGTGTGGGAAATGAGCAGTGCTCCAGAGAAGAGCTGGATGAACATGCCGTACCTGACAGGACAGTGGTAGGAAGGTGGGAACCTAAATAGTCTACGGTGCTAGCTCTGTGTTGTATGAAACTGAATTCACTCTGTTGTTAAGTAGCAATTATTATAATTGTCAGTATACATTATAATTATAAGGAAGAAAAATATTGATTTCTTAGCGGGTAAACTTGATAGGTTTTAATCTGCTGTCACAGACGTGGGAAAAAGATGATGTAAATGTGGTGTGTTGAGGAAGGATTTATCATATAATTAAAGTAAGTCCTGGAGAATAAAACACCTCCATTCCAGTGCCTGAGGTATTGAGAAATAGAAGTTTAAATGTAATGCAGTGTTCCTGTGAGTATGCCACATTCCTTAGGATTCTTACTGGAACATTATTGTTATTATCATCATCACCATTATTATCGAAACACATCCCATTGCTTTTAAAAGCTTATTTAAAAGGAAAGATGTAGAATTATTGATTTCTTGTTATTGATTTTCTGTGTAAAATACTAGTGGACAGCAACAAGCTTTCTCTGAATTGGTAGAGTCATTGAGTAGGACCACAGTTTAAATCAAAATGTGCACAGCAGCAAAGCTTGTTCATGTCCCCGTTATCAAGACTTTAATCATAATTTCTTGAGACAGCAGCCAGATTCCATGATTAATGTATCATGTTGAAAAACCGTAGTGCAGTATCTTGTAAGTGCAGTGACCATGATACAGCTTTGCTCTGAGACTGTAGGTGATTTGTCATTAAAAAATAAACATTTGGCAAGATTTGCCACACAGTATAAATATTAGTGTAATTATATGGTGGCTCCAAGGAGGGAGCATCTTTAGAAATAATTAATTTCCTGTAAATAGAAAGCAACTATGTAGGGCATGTGACAAGTTGCTTAACATCACATTATGATAAAGGTTTAAATAGGAGATGCATTCATTTTGTTTGATCTGTTTTGTCATTATAGGGTGGAAAAGTGCTGGGATAATTTTTCAGGTATTTGTCAACATATCTAAAGGATTAAATTTTTTTACATTAGGCAAGTATTAAGCTTACAGGTTTTCAGCAAGGTGAAAGATGGTCAATAGCCTAAAACAAATTCTGCAATCAGTTCACCCATATCATGATTTGCTGAATCAAAGTGAATCTTCGGAATCAGTGGGTGCTAGGAAAGAGATGGTACATGTAAGATGACAAGTCAGGTGTCTTGGGTCATATGAAAGTTTAAGGTTAAGCAGTGGGGTGAAAGAGAATCTTTGATCTTACGTGCACTAACGTTTGATAAACTTCTTGAAGTCCCCTGAAGCATGCCTTGTCATCTGAAGGTCTGAGTATTTTTCTTATGTAGATCTGAGATTCAATCAGTCATTTCTTAGTGCAGCAACATCTTTTGTTTTCTTCACAGATATGGCTTTCTTGGAATATTTGTGGAATAAATTGTAAGAGACAGTATCAGCAGAGAATTTTCAAATATTGGTGGGAAGAGAATGGCTTTGAAAAACGTTTTATGATGTTTACTGTGTTCCTCTGCTTCTGGGGCAGCAGTCCATGCTGTAAAGTTGAATGACTGGTACATCCCCATAACCAGAGTCCATTATCCAGCACAGGAATAAAATTTCTAGTCTCATTCTTTTCAAACTTTATTTTCAGAGTGAAGAAATAACATTAGTGACTGTATGCTTTCCATCTAAATGCTGTTCGTTGGGTTGATGTTCAGCTTACAAATGAAGAAAGGTCCCCCAGGACTGTGCCATTCAATTTTAGCAGCCCAATGTCACCTTGATAAGGACTGTACTGTTTTAAAATGGTAGCACAGTGGGTAGGATTTGCCTCCCCACATTTAGACATCCTCCACAATGTAGATAACTATATTTGAGCTAGTTGTCTAGACTCCCTTTAGTCAACGCAAATAGGTCAGATGAGTCACACTTGTCTTAAATATCTATTTTAGGATATGATGAATCGTGCCCTGAAAGTGCTTGTTTCTCTCCATTGACTGTAATGGGGGAGAGCTGAGAGAACAAACTCACTTGTCTGTACTTATACATGTCCAAAATACCGTGAGATTAATCCAGTCTGATGTGTACCAAGAAATGTAGTTAAGAGTACTGAGTTGAAAAGTTTTAAGGTTGTTTTTTTCTTCCTGGAGAAACAACATGTGAGCAAGTAAGAGGCAGAATCATTTTAAACATCTTTGAGTTCATGTGCTAATCTGTAGGCAATCTACCTCATTCAAGAGGTACCTCCAAGAAAGCTGGAAAGGGACTTTTACATGGGCATGTAGTGACAGGACATGGGGTAGTGGCTTCAAAGAGGGTAGATATAAATTAGATACGAGAAAGAAATTCTTTCCTGTGAGGGTGGTGAGACAGTGGCCAGGGTTGCCCAGAGAAGCTGTGGATGCCCCATCCCTGGAGGTGTTCAAGGCCAGGTTGGATGGGGCTTTGAGCAACCTGGTCTAGTGGGAGGTGTCCCTGCCCATGGCAGGTGGTTTGGAACTGGATGTTCCTTAAGGTCCCTTCCAACCCAAACCGTTCTATGGTTGTCCTGGAAAGGTGCTTTACTGTGTAGCAGGGATTTCATCGCTATTTCAAAGCAAACATCAGTCAGGGGGATGCATTTCCCTGATCAGGGTGTTATGTGAAAGCTGAAGGTATTTTGTCTTTGCTGTGGATTTCACAGGCCCCGTTGTGAGTGCTGTCTGTGCTGTGCTTATTTGATCAACTATTTTCCAAAAGACAAAAAATACTGGATTTATACTTCACTAGTATGATGACTGTTCCTAGGGTTATTTTGTGTTAAAAGAAATGTGTCAAAGAACAGTTTACAAAGTGTATTCCTACTTCTGTAAGATCAGTGGGAGTAATTAATAACCATTCCAGTATAGTAATTACATAGTCAATCATTTAGAGAGTATTGATAAGTAGAAAGACACTCCAATATCTAAATGAACATAAGGTGGTTTAAATTATTATTTTCAGAAGAAAAATAGTGGTGTTGGTTTTCTAAAAGTTCATGGCTAATATGGTGGTCAGCCAGTTACCAAGGATTCTTTTCTCATGTTCCACAAAACATGAAGTTTCTGGTACATGTATTTCTGAAGACTTGATTTTCACATATCTGCAGCTCATTTTTATTCTACACTTTTCTCTGCAATTAAACTACCGAAATAGCTGTTATTCCTGTATGATTCTTGTAGATTGAGTTAGCAAATGTTGCTTGGAGCTACAGGAATGGAAGAAAATCCCCATAGTTCCCTCCTAGAAAAACAGGTTTTGCTGCTATTTAATACCCTTTTTTCCTGTGATACTTGATTTCACTAGCTGTGAGACTGCACCTTGTACATTAGGTCATTTATAGTGTTAGATGTTTTTTGAGTAAATAGTGTTCTTACTTATTTTATGTTCTTTAGATACTGATGTTGAAGGTGTTCTTTGATTATGAAAGATTACCCCCACCTTGTAGCTGAGTGGGGAAAAAAGGCAGTGAAATACAGCTAGAAGTTAATAATTCCTTTAAAGTTAACCTATGTACTACAACAGTGCTGCGTAAATAATTTTAGCCAGTGTTAGCAAATGTTCTGTTTTGTTCTTTTCTTCTTATCAGGTCTCTTTATAGCTTTTCTTCATAATATTTTTTGCTTGAACTGCCTTTCTATTAGTCATACACCTACTCACTTGCCAAAGCAGGGGCCGTATTTTTTTGAACTGCTGATATCTTCTTGCCTTAACTCACTTTTCCTTATGGGGGTAAAGGTTATATTTAGAGAGTAGGTCCATGGTCTTTAATGGATTTATTTTACCTGTATTCTCAGCAAAAAAGGGAAAATCTACCAGCTTTTCCACATGAATTTGCCTTTTTATGCTAGTTTTCTGCTACACTGTCTGCAGTCTTTTTTTGTTACTAGTTTTTCTAGAAAATGGCTCAGCATCTTTGACTTTATTTAACAATGTGCTTCCTTCACAATGTAGTTGTTTTAAAAACACCAAATGTATTCTTGCTAAGTAATTCTTTGCTTATAGAGATTACAAAATTTTCTGCCATATTCTAAGACAGCATAGATGGGTCAGGCTTTAATTCTCCAATTGGCTCTTACCACAGCCCTTAGAAAAAGTAACTAAAGCAGTTTTACCAGAATCCTATTATAATTTTTTGAGGTTTGTCTTCGATCTTATTTTTGTCATTTCTCAGACAAACTCTTGTATTGAGATTAGATTAGATGCAAAAGATTAGAGGCAGGCCTTGCACTCTGAACATATGGTGAAATTTTAAAGGCAGAGAATGAGGCAGCCGTACTACACGTCGCTCGTAATGCCAAAGAAACAGTGCCTTTTGGTTCAGTCCAGTGGTCTCACCACACTCTGAGAGCATGCTGGTCTCTGGCCAGCTTTAACCAAAGCTGAAGTACGTTATTTAGGAAGTTCTTACTACACCTGGAATAAAAAGTATAATGCCATGAAATGGCCACTGTACATCAAACAGCATAATTCTCCTAGAATTCAATACAAGCAGAGTTTATTACTGGATCGAAAGAAAAAAAAAAATCAAATTAAAATAGCAGAGTCTCCTTCTCTTGAGATACTCAAAACCCACCTGGACACGTTCCTGTGTGACCTGATCTAGGTGTTCCTGCTCCGGCAGGGGACTGGACTAGATGAGCTTTCAAGGTCCCTTCCAATCCCTGGTATTCTGTGATTCTGTGATTGTAAGTGACAGTTATCTGGCAAGTGGGAACTGGCTGGGTGTCTCTTCCCTAATGCCTCGTGTGTTCACTTGTTGCCCTTGTGTAGCTTGTAGTGTGTATTTAGATGGAATGAGATATTGGAGATTTGGAAGAGCGTATGTTAATGTGGAGTCCAAATCTATAATGAAAATTTGGTCATTTTCTTACCATTTTAATAAGTGCCAATTATTTTTGTCAGATGTCTGCAGTAGCACAACCTTGTTCCTACCTATATCAGTTCATGTTCAGTGCCCTCCCTATTTCTTCCTTTGTGCTAAGGAAGAGTGCAAATATTTGACTTGATTCATGTGGCCACCAAGTCATGGCTTCATTTTCCTTCACACTACTTTCCACTCTCCTTCCAGTTTTCTCTTGTTGTATCCCAGGTCTTCCGTCTCCTTTGTCTTCCTTCCTCCCAGGCTAAACCACTGCTTCCCGGACAATGCACTTATAGGCACTTACTGGTCTGTATCTGTAGTCCCTGCACCCACACACATACCTACATAGAAAGTATAAAACGCTAAGATAAAAAAGATCCCCCAAAACAATCAGGAGGAGGTTTGTGTAAAATCACAGTGGCTACTGAGATTTTTAATTATTCTTCAATATCTGATGTTACTGAGTATTTCATACTGCCTTGTTTTGACTGTATTTCCCTTGTAGTGTTCACTCTTGCTCTCAAACGAGTAAGGACTGAGACCAAGGTGGAGATTTTTGCATCCAGATACATCATTTCTGGAATTACAGCTTCTAAACTATGCTCCACCTCTGTCTGTGGCTCTTAGTCCCTTTCTGCCAATGAGATTGCATATAAGAATGATAAATAGGAAGAAATTGCATTCTCTTATATGTGTGTCATTGTGTGCATGTTGCTGAAAGGGAGGAGTAGCATAGTTACTTTCATATACAGTTTCATGTGGTGCTTGTAATTTTGTCAGAAAATGGAGAGATGAGTTGGTAGGCAGATGATTTGGCAACACCTTTCTGTTCCTGATGGTCCACATCGTGGACTGTGAAGTACTGGAAGAACTGACACTAGTGAAGGAGTTGGATGGTGATTGATTTGAGCCAGTGATAGTGCCTTGATCTCTTTTACTTACTCTGCTGGCCTCCAGAGCTTCCTGATGGATGCCTTTTATATTCCCTGGGCGGGTCGGCTGACACAGCTCTACCAGATGTTAGCACTGCCCAGAGAAACCTTGCAGAGCCACGTTCTGTAATATTAGGTGGCCCCGATCAGAAAGCGTCATGAAAACGTGTTCCACTGCAATTTGATTTTGGAAGGAAAAAAAAGGAAAAAGAGCAATTTAGCAATATGGTGCAAATTCTGCCTTCCTGGGGTTGGTATTGAATTATATCTTGTAATGCAGTACAACATTAAAGGTATGCTTGAAGTGCAATGTTTTGATCCACTCAAAGCAATTTTTTTAAATGTACATTAGCAAAAGTTGCCATTCTCATTCAGATTGAAATCTAGTCTCACCATGTTAAGTATGTGCAGAGAAAAACTGTCATTCACTTTCCTTTACCTTGTGCTGTTGAAGGCACAGATGCCAGTGAGTCAGGTTACCATCCAACTGAACTGCTGAACTGTTGCACAGCATTTGTTTAAAACAGAACAGCTTAATAAGCCCCTGGGCTTGGGTCACAGGATGTTGTGTAATAGAATGTACTCAGGTATTCACTGGTGTTCCCTGTCTCAGAGTCTGTATCACCTGTATGTTAACTGTGGGCTTCTCGTAGTAAAGCTTAGAGAATAAATCACTAATGCTGTGAAAAAGGGAGTACTTCCAGTTGCCTCTAGCCAAGTGAAAGTAAAACTGTGTGTCCATGTGGTTTTATATCTCTTGCATGTGGAAACTCCAGTACCTTTGTGGAAGATATTTTCATTGCTTACACTGTTATCCAGTAACACAATCTCATGATTATGTAGCAGCTCATCAGCAATTTTTACCACATTTTCCACTGTTTCCAAGTCTCTGATTGGAATGTGTTACGAGGTTATTTAATCAAAACCTTTGGTTTAGTTGTATGTAAATGAGATATTGTACTGCAGAACTTGTGATTTCCTCACTGCATGAAGTCTGCATATTCTAGATTTCTTTTTGCCAGCCTTTTCTAACGCTGCACTGTTGTTTCTTACTCAGTCACAGAATCATAGAATCGTAGAATTATCTAGGTCGGAAGGGACCTTGGAGATCATCTAATCCAACCATCAGTGTAACTGATAAAAAACAACTCATCACTAAACCGTGTCACTAAACTATGGCAACCCAACTTTTGAATACCTCCAGGGATGGTGCCTCAGCCACCTCCCTGGGCAGGCCATTGCAATTTTTGATAACCCTTTCAGTGTAAAAAATGTTTCCTGACCTTCTGAACCTGATATTCTGAACCTCCTCTGGCTCAACTTGAGGCCATTTCCCTTTTCCTGTCGCCTGTGACTTGGGAGAAGAGACCAACCACCGACTCTCTCCCACCTCCTTTCAGGTAGTTGTAGAGAGCGATAAGGTCTTCCATCAGCCTCCTTTTCTCCAGGCTGAACAACCCCAGCTCCCTCAGCCTCTCCTCATAAGGCTTATTCCCCAGACCCCTCACCAGCTTTGTTGCCTTTTTCTGGACCTGCTCCAGCATCTCAATGTCCTTTTTGTGGTAAGGGGCCCAAAACTGGACACAGTACTCAAGGTGGGGCCTCACCAGTGCCACGTAGAAGGGGATGACCTCCTCCCAAATCCTATTCACCATGCTGTTCCTGCTACAGGCCAGGACATCATTGGCCTTCTTGGCCACCCAGGCACACTGTTAGCTCATGTCAGCCAACAGTCAACCAACACCCCCAGATCCTTTTCTGCCAGGCAGCTCTCCAGCCACTCTTCCCCAAGCCTCTGTCCCTGCATAGGGTTGTTGTGACCCAAGTGCAGGACTTGGCCTTATTGAACCTCAGCCCATTGGCCTCAGCCCATCAGCTTGTCTAGATCCCTCTGCAATTCCTTTCTGCCTTGAAGCAGTTGACACTCCCGCCTAGTTTTGTGTCATCTGCAAACTTACAGAGGGTGCACTCGATTCCTTCATCCAGATCATTGATAAAGATGTTAAAGAGAACTGGTCCCAATACCAAGCCCTGAGGGACACCACTTGTGACCAGCCGCCAACTGGATTTAACTCCACTCACCACCACTTTCTGGGCCTGGCTCTCCAAACAGATTTTAACCCAGTGCAGAGTACTCCCCTCCAAGCCATAGGCAGCCAGTTTCTCCAGGAGGATACTGCAGGAGACTGTATCCTACCAGTCAGCTTGTGCTGACACCATACAATGTCCACAGCTTGATCTATGTTGCTTAAATATATGACAACAAAACCATTTCTGATTTGCAGTCAAAACATCTCTTCGTTAAAATTCTTTGCTGTTTTGTGAAAACATTATGAAAAATAAGGCAATTAATACTTTAATATTCTTACCCATCGTGCTGTCTAATAGTCAAGAGCTACTTGCAAAAAGCCTTGCTAGAAACTTCATATCCACTTTTTTCTCCATCACTTCTTTCCTTGCTGGTTTCTTTTTGGTGCTTTTTATCTGAAGACATTAGATGTGCACTTAGTAAAAGAGACGTCGAAGCATAAAAGAAATTAAAAGCTTCTTTAACACCACAATGCCAGTTCTTGGAATACAGCATTGGAGACTTCTATTCTACCTAACCTCCCCACTATTTTCTTTTTGCAGAAGAATATGAGCTCTCTCAGTACTTTGGTTTTAACATTCCAAATGTATTTGTGTGTGTGTGTGTGTGCATGTTAATAGTCTAGTCCATGTGTAGGAGGGTGCAGGATAATAACAACTATTGCTTGCATGAGAGAGCTACTACAGCCTGGTTGCTTGCATATTACTTTTATTTCAAGCTTAATCTACCAGATTCCTTTTCTGAGGTTTGATAAGGAGTTGAATGTGAGTTAAATCCTTGCAAATGTACTGGTAAAATCTGTCTCCCTTACCCATTTAGCATTAAACACAAAAATCTGTATTTGAGAGCAGTCCCACTCTGGTTGGACTTCATAAGGTCAAACTTTACCAAATGCTGAATATACAGTGCAAAAACTTAAATGCCTGTTCCTCAAAAAACAAGTTTTTAAAAGTAGAAGTCAATTTTCAAGGCAAAGTCAGATTTTCTGTCTTGATAAAGTCTCTCAAACCTTGCTTTCTAGAGCAACTGATGTTAGTAATAGCCATACCGCCGTGCAAGACTTTGTTTACTCTGCACTGGTTTAGTCTAACTCCTATCACCACTAGCAAATACTGAACTGTGAGCTTATTTCTTTACTCATAGATAAAGGAGAAGCTGTTTCACATACTTCTGCCTTTGAGGCACGTGCAAACACTGCTTGAGTTTGAATATTCTTAGTGGAAATATATTTTGTGCTTGGTTCAAATGTATTATGCTTCTGTTCCTGTTTAGCATTTAGTAAATGCTAAATGCAGTAGTAGATGTAATGTAATTTTGCCAAATGATCTAATTGAGGTTTATTGTAAATGAGTGTTTTACAAGCAAAGGATAGGCACAATCACAGAGGCTGGAGCTGAAAGATGGTGGTGTGATTAGACCTGTGTGGATGTGTGTGCATTATATGTAATCTGCGAGCTTTGCACCTGGCAAGCTTGATTACAGGCTTGAGGCTAAATTCCTCTCCACTTAAATACACATTTGGCCAAAGCCAACCCCAAGTGTTATAAAGATTTCTGAAAATCAGCATTAAAAACTTGAAAGGTGAAAGCTCCATGTGTACACGAAACATTAGAGCATCACTTGGAAAACAGTTTTCTTTAATTTGAAGTGAAGAGTTGAGGTTTGGGTTTGGTTTGCTTTTTAAACAACAGATCCTTCAGTGAAGGAAAGAAGATTAGAAGGATGGTAGGAAAGTGGATTGATCTTGTGCTGTGTTTAATTTCCTCATGGATACAGGAGCACACTGAAGCCAAAGAACATACAGCAGCCATATGACATCATGTCCTTTGGTCATAGGAAATTAAGAGAAGTGGCCGTTGTGCCTTTGTTACGGCTGTGCTTCTGACAGCCTTTCAGCTGTCACCTTCCACTCTGCCTTCCTTCTTAAAGCTTGTATTTTTATCTCTCTCTAGCTCGGAAGCAGGAGATTATCAAGGTTACGGAGCAGTTGATTGAAGCTATCAACAATGGAGACTTTGAAGCTTACACGTAAGTTTTTGCATTTTGGAGGGAGCGAGGAGAGTTGATGTGTTTGACCTTGTATATGGTA
Organism: Jacana jacana; assembly: GCA_013400555.1. NCBI lineage: Eukaryota > Metazoa > Chordata > Aves > Charadriiformes > Jacanidae > Jacana > Jacana jacana. The sequence continues at coordinate 184,352 of VZTM01030693.1, read as the reverse complement.
AATATATATGTATGACTATTTACATATGAGTGCATGTGTTTGTGTTTATGTGTTGTTGAAGTTAATTCTCAGATGCTCCCAAGAAGCACCAGACGTGTTCATTGCTGCTTTGCCCTGGCTTTACACGAGCCTGGCTGCCTATTTTGGAGGAGCTGCTCATGTAAATCTAATGCATTGCTCTGCCAAGGCAGGATCGTAGTCCTGGAGGAAAATATGCAGTGATCTATCTTGGTGTATAGCAGTGAAGTCACACAGAAAACACAGCAGAACTCTGTTTTAACAAATTTTTTTATTGGATTGATTGATATTAGCTAGAATCCCATTTGTCCTTCAGAGTGTGAAAGACCACGTGGAATTTAGGTTCCACCAGGTTCTACTGAGCACTGTGCTGGAAGAGAGTGGACTGGTTTCTCTCTCCGCTTTTCTCTGCAAAGCTACAATTCCATCATTGCTTCTTTCTTTTCCCTGCCTCAAAAAAACCCAAAAATTAGAGAGTAGAAGAAAGCTCTTCTCGTCATTTCTTTTGGTCTTCTGTGTCTCATTGGGTGGGTTCTACCCTGTTGCAGCACAAGCCTCAGAGTCCAACAGTGACACAGCTCAGGTCCTGTTTGAAGAGCAGGCAGCGCTAAACTTTAGGTTGATGCGATCACATTAAAACCTTTGTTGTACAAATGTCAAGTGGAAGCTTATGCCAAATTCTTACCTAAATTTTTTCAGTTAAAAAAATAAATTAATTAAATCTTGCTGAAATAATGATGTGAGACATAGAATATATCCATTGGATCGCAGAGAAGCAGTCTTCAGAGTCCCAGGTAAAAATACCATTGACTTGTGGAGCCTTCTTTGGCAGTCTTTTTTTGGTCAAAAGATGATTTATATAAAATCTAGTCCACCTGAAATAGGCTGCCAAGTTTACTAATTTAGATGAAACCAGAACTCCATTACTTCTCCTCATTTAAGTTCTGTTCTTTTCTGGTGAGATGGCAGAGGTGAGTAACATGTGCAGTGGGAATAAAGGACAAATGTTAAAAGTCGTCTCTCCACAGCTGTGTTAGATAGCTACATGTGTTTATTACAGAATTTCCTCTTTTTCCACAGAAAAATCTGTGATCCAGGCCTTACATCTTTTGAACCTGAAGCTTTGGGTAATCTAGTAGAAGGGATGGACTTCCACCGGTTTTATTTTGAAAATGGTAAAAATTTCTTTTCCAGCCCCATCTATCTTTATCTGTTCCTTGCGATTGTGTTTCTCCAGTCTAATTAGCATTTTTATTTTGGAGTTAATTGATTTGGGAAGTGGAAGGGAGTGTTATTTTTGCCAGAGTTGTGCTATATGTGTTTTTCTGCCTGTTTGTGCTACGCTCACGCACACACCATAGGGCACCTTGGATAGCAAGGTTTCAGGTGTTTGGGAAGAAAATTCAAGAATGTATAAAAAGACAAGCAAACCATAGATAAGTGATTCTTATATTTTTTTTCCTCCACTGGGGGAAAGAGAAAACCATCCTGTGAGTACACTTAAAAGAATGATCACTAAAGTTTCTGATTATAGTGATTGCAACTGTCAGCACTTCCAGTGAGTATGTGACATACTGGGGAAGGCGTTGTAGTCACTCAATCTGTATTGCTGAGGATTTGATCAGCTCTCTTCTTTGTACTGGAGTGTATCTCTGTGTGTATACACACACACACACAAGGAAAAATCTATATGTATTCTCTCTCTGACAGTCATGTCAGCCTCAAGAAAGAAAAATTACCCATAGGGTGGATTTAATAAAGTTTTGGAGAGTCGTGTCATGTTGGTAACAATTTTAGGGCAGACTTGACTCAAAAAGAAATAAAATATTGTAAATGAAAATACCACTTTATCCAGTAATTTCTGAGGAACGTCTGAGCATAAAATCGGATTATCATATTGCCAAATTCCTTCCCATCTCCAAAACAGCGTTTTCCGTATTTTTACTTAAAATGTTTCATTACTGATGCTTCTTAGTTTCCGTAGGTATCAGCACTTAACTCACTCTTGCAACATGTTTTATTAAAAGCTGCCTTCATTCAGTTAGCTGAAACTCTTAAGTACAAATGTCATTCGACACTGCAGCAGAACTGAAGTGTTGGGAAACTCAAGATGGTGGCGCCCACTTCACTTATTCCATGTACATGCATGGATTAAATGCTACGTTTTCGTACAGGAAGAGGGCAAAGATACTGTAAGCTGTGACTGTGCTCATTTCTGCAACGTGCTTGGGCTGGTTGTCAGCTGTGATTATCAGTAATTGTTTTGTATCTGCGAAGCTTGAGATTTTCTTTTGTAAAATGGGGCTAGACGAGGGGGTTTTTTGTTTACGTAGGGAAAATGTAACTTATCCTCTGTGTGCGTGTTTGTTTCTTTCCTAGCTTTATCCAAAAGCAATAAGCCAATCCACACCATTATCCTCAATCCTCACGTCCACCTTGTGGGTGAGGACGCTGCTTGCATCGCGTATATCCGGCTGACGCAGTACATGGATGGGAGCGGGATGCCAAAGACTATGCAGTCAGAGGAGACGCGGGTCTGGCACCGTCGCGACGGGAAGTGGCAGAACGTTCATTTTCACCGTTCAGGGTCACCAACAGTACCCATCAAGTAAGAAACAGTTCAGACCACGAGTTTTAAACTGTGTAGGTCAGACCAGATAATCTAATAGCTGCTTTTGGCCTTAAACAACTACGAAACCGTCCTCTCGATAGTGTGATTTCTTGTGGTCATTTATGTGGTGTGTATCATCTTCAGTAGCGTGCAATTAGTACTGGTGCAAATATTTTTAAAATAGTGCTTTTTATTGTTGTTGTTGTCAACTGTGATGCCAACTACCCCACCTCAGTCCCTGAACTGACAGCACGAAGAGCAACAAAATGGTTTAATGTAGATAAGGTTTGATGCAAGTCACACGAAATAGGATTGGAAAACCTGAGATAGAACTTTAGGAAAACCTGAAAAAAAATAAAAAGCAATAGGATACATAGAGCTGTTAGAGCTGACCGGAAAGTTCCAAGGAAAAAAAGTATCACTGTTCTGAAAAACTGAAGTTTGAGTAATATTTGTTGCAATTTCCAGTCACTTCTACTTACTCAAGCCTAATGATGTTCACTGCAAGTTGATTTTTGAGCCAGTTTATGTATTTGCTTTGTACCTATTGCGGCCTTCTTTTGTTCATCCGGGCATCTCTGCATGCCCTGTCCTCCCCTCGGAGTCATCCCACGGCTCAACCTGAGTTCCTTCAACCAGATTTGCAGTCCCAGCGTACTCCCAGCTGCAGCAACAAGGGAAAAAGTTGTGGCTTCTTTGAGAGGTCCCCCTCCAATCATTTGCTGTTCTCCTGCTTGCAGCCTTCACTCCTGCTGCTGTGTCCCCCAGAGCCCAACTTCACCATCTTCTGGCTATAGTTTAGGCTGTTTGCAAATTCAGCAGCAAATTAGGATAAGCCTTGCTTTGCTCAGAGGCAAGCCCTCTCTGTAGGACATAATTAAAGTTGAGTGATGTGTGTTAACGTGGACAGTGGCTGAATTTCCTGGCATGGATGGTAAGAGCTTAGATTTCATCTTTTGAACTTCATCATGTCCCGTATTTTATTCTTTGTGACACTGTGCTCCCATATGAAATAACACTTGATAAAGTCAGGAACATGATAGAATGAAGGGTTAAACTTCAGTGGGGATGGATTTTATTTTATTTTATTTTATTTTATTTTATTTTGGAAAAATGTAATTTGATACCTAGTGATAACTATTGTATTTTATTTAAAAATACTAAGCCAATGGGAGTTTTTCACATTTCAGCTGCACTGCCAGTGTTTAAACAGATAGTATTGAAAGAGCTTAGTTTTCTTGAAATGCAGCGTTACGTAGATTTTTGGTGTTTTCATAAAGGAGTGTTTTGTCAGAGGATCTGACCTGGGAATGTGTAGATCTAGAAAGTGTAAGGGAAAGAGGTTCACCTCCCCCAGCATACCCTGTAAGTGTTTATAACAGAATGACATGAATTGGACAGGAGAATTATTTAATTTTTTCCTTTGAGTTTTTTTTCCCCCTCAGGTTTTTGAGAAGGATGGGGTTTTATTTTAGGGGGGGTATAAATGTTTTTTTTTAACTCAACTGCATTTATAGAAAACAATCCTAAAGAGAAAAGGTAATTTATGACCTTCAGGCAGAAAAACCTGCAGGCAACAAAATAGTAATTTTATGACTGTTTTCATGCAAGATTATAGAATTTGCCCAGTATTTCCTGTATTAATTTGTTCAGTAATACTTTCTAGAAATACACTGAAAAGCTTCTCCTTTTTGAGGCACAGCTGTGTGCTGCTGTTGCCCCTCAGAAGCAGTGCCAGTTATTTAAGATTCGTGTCATGTCGGTTCTTTAGGGCTGCTCATGCTCTCTAATAAAGATAAGGGTTTCTGTGGCAGCTAAGGATGGAAGGAGAAGCTGAGAGGTAAATTTTTGTGAGACAGCAGGGTTGTGCCTCTAGGGTCAGGCAGAAGAGAGTTCAGGATTGCCAGAGGGTTTCCCAGCTGAAAAGATCACTTTTCAAAAGCTTTTGAGGAGCAGTGGCCCAAAGCCTTAGAGCATGGCTGGGGCTTCAGGAGAGATGCTCTGAGATTGCAGTATGGCCCTGGACATGTCACCCCACTATAGCACTGGCAACAGTATCACATAAATCCCTTACCTAACCCTCACCTTGAGCTCAGAGCGGGGGGTTGGACTTGCTCATATCATAATACTGTTGTGAAATATCATTGGTCTTGTGGTTGGAAACCTTACTTTCCAATCTGAATCTTAGTTGTATTCGAAGTATCCTTGATTATTCTTATTTCATCACCCCCCTGCACTGGGCATAGGTATGCAGACATGAGCTGTTCTATATGAAGCCAGATTAGGTCGCTTCCCACCATGTATTTTTGTAGGGTAAATAAACAATGCTAACTTGATTGGCTTTTTTGGATAGGATCTCCATTTTCCTGGCTGCCTTAGTAGCTCTTTGCTGTCTTTTTCTGGGGAGGTTGTGGTTTGTCTTTTCATTTCCTTGGGTTCTTCTGAAATACTGTGTACTTTTGTGGACAGGGCTTGATTTAACTTCACAGTATTTTTCTTTTCCCTGTCAAGAGTGCCATACCTGCTATATTCTAGCATGATTTTTGCACTTTTGTCATCTTCATCCCATCAGCAGACCATCCAAGACAGCTGGCTGCATTTATCCTCAGCTGTGGTTTCTAACCAATGAGAACACAGAAACCTTTGCTGAGTGTGCAGCTTTGTACTTCCTGTTGTTACATGTGGGTTACCTGGTCCTCAAGGTTATTTGGTGCTTCTTGCACAATACTCCCGTTTTCCTTTGTATTTATAGTGCCTTCCACCAAAGTGTAAGTGAGACGTGAGATCAGTCCTGCCCTTGTGCTCAGGTCACTGGCAAAGCCTACTTAGTCTCCTCCAGCCTGATAGTTCCCCTTTCAGCCCGAGCATTGTCAGTTTTCTTTTAGTTATTTTACATATTCTTTCTTTAATCCCCATCTTCTGAGGTTTAACTGGTAGATTCCCATGTAGCACCATGCCAGAACTTGCTTTCTGTAACCCCTCCTGACCACCTTTTAGACAGCCTTGAACTTCACATTTACTTTTCCCAGCCAGACCCGCAGTGTACCAGTAACTCCATTTTGGTAGCTCCAGTACTAATAACTCCATTTCGGAAAACTACAGAAGAAATGTAATAAAAATATTGTCCTAGGTTCCCATTTCTTTCTTTTCTCATATTTGAAATTGATGCGGTCTACGGCTATTCATTTAATTATTACCAGCACACAGTAGTTAATACAAGCACTTCCATAATAAAAGAGTATCTTGCACTTCATGTCTGAAGAACTTCGAACCTATTAGCCTTGCAAAAGCAACTGTAGCTGTGAACTGCTTTTGCAAATGTAGTATCCCAGATTATGTCAAATCAGCTGCCGTGCAAGCCCAGAAAGATTGGTTTTCAGGTCTACAGTAAGGAGTGTGCACAAATCAAAGGACAGACCTGAACCCTTGGGTAGGTATAGGTACATGGAAATGTTTCCTTATGGCAGATAATTTATTTAGTAAAGATTATGAGCATAAATATATATTTAGCTTGTAAATAAACTTTGTTTGTTGTTGTTGCTGCAAGTCAGACAAGAGAAACTTTGGTTTCTGTCTTGTCTCTTGTTTCTCTCCGAGTGCTGTGACTGATGGTAGGAAATGTTTCTCTGTATCCCGTGGTCTTAAGAACTTGGGGCTGGGAGGGCAGTTCTGCAGAGCTGGGTCTGCAGAGACAGAAAGAGTGGATCTGCCTGGAACAGGCAGTCAAAGGGCTGTTGGACATAAAACTGACTCCCAAACCTAAATTCAAACCAGAGGTTTATATTCCCTCACTTACCACACCTTACACCTTCTAATACTTCTAAGTTAGATACCGACCAGCGGGAAGACTTCAGTAAAGAGTTTGTTCTGTGTTTGTACAGTGCTTAGCACAGCGGGATCCCAGTCACGACACCGGCCCCTAGATGCTACGGTAATACAAATGATACCATAAGCTGAGTTAGTTAACTACTGGCTTACATGTTCCTTTTCTTTCGTTTTCTCTCTGCATACGGCTCTTGCATGCCTTGCATGTAAATGATATCTGATTCTTCCTTGTTTCTTGGTTCAATTTTTGTATGAGAATCTCAACCCCGGGGCAGTGTCTGTAATGTATGGGCTGAAGAAGTAAGGTAAACTCGGAGATTCACACTTGAATTCTGCCCTCCCTCCTTTAAGAAATCGGTTCGAGCACTTTGGCTTCCTGCCTCAGTTTCCTTTTTTATTTTAACAGCCTCTCTGGCATGTTGTAAAGATGGAAAAGGTCTGTAAAGCGGTTTGACAAATAAAAGAATGCTTTGCCTGAGCATTTGGGGTTTGGTTTCCCTTGGTTTTCTTCACAATATTGTGCGAAATGATCTTGATAAGATTGGTTTTTAATAGCATTGGCTAACACTTGAGCATGTATTGTTACCTGGTGGTGATGTTACTTCAGTAATGGCAATTTTTTTTTCTTTTCTTTTCTTCCTCCTAGCTAAAAATATCAGCGGTGCCGCTCTTGCATTTTCTGTACCCAACGCACCTGGTTGATTACCATCTTGGCCATCCCGTTCTCTTCATGCATGTTTCTGAGTGCATGAAGTTGTGAAGGTTCTTCATGTAACGCATTTGTGATGCACCATGTTGCTGTATATTCCATCTGTACACTGTTAACATTTCAATGAAGGTGATCTTCCATGCAAATAGAGAATAACAAGGCATAAAAGACAAAAATGTGTTGATGGACAGCAGTAGACACAGAATACATATGTCACTTTCTCCATTTATGCCAAGTTTTGACAGATAACTTTAAAAATATCGTCTTTATTAAAAAAAAAGAAAAGAAAAAAAGAAAAAAAAAAAGCAAGAAAAAATACATTTTACCCTCTTTTTTTAAGAACTGTTTTTTGACTCCTTTTCCCTTGAGTCCTAGGATTTTGCTTTGGTTCTGGTAGGAATGGTTAGGATTTCTGCTGGCAGCTGTTACTGTTAAACAGGTTTTTATTACAGCATGTAGATGGACAAAATCACTGATAAATGTGGAAGTGATAATATCTTGGCTTTGTACCAGATGAAGCCTTCTTAGTTTATTAGTCTGTGTAAACTGGAAAAATGTCATCATGTGCTGGCTTGGTCACTTCAGAATTAACTGTCAAGGTTCTGCTGAGCTGGCAGCTTCTTTTTTTCCTTTTGAGTCTTTACCTTTGCTTTCGTATTACGCTAATTGAAATTGTCTATTGGGCGATTAAGGAAATTAAAAAGTTGTAAGGAACTAAGTGATGATTGAGGGCAGGTTTTGAGGATTAAGATGGAAGAATATCAAAAGATAGATTTTTATCGCTTTTAGGGTATACTGTAAAGATTTTTAAGGAGGCTTGAAAAAAATAGAACATTTTGGTTAATCTGTAGACCAGTTGTGTGGTTGATATACTCGGGAAATATTAGGCCTTAAAAGCTTAGTATGAAGAGTTTATATTCTTTACACTGCTGCTGTTGCTTCTCTGGAAATGTATTGTGGATGCACCAGTTTTCTAGTGAGACTCCAACACTTTGCCACAGATTTATTTCTCCTCCCTCTTCCCCCTCAATCAGCTCTTGGTTTTCCAAAGACCCTCACGCAGCGCACGGGACAACAGTCTTTGCGGCGGCGCCAGCTCGGTTTGGTCCCTGTGCGCCCCGTGGGGAACGCTCTCCCTGTCACTTCAGAAAGCAAACTTTGTCACAGGGACTATTTTTCTTCCCTTAGGTTGCTGTGAAAACATGTCCTTGCAAGCATTTAGGGTTTGTCCCCTTCCATTTTGAATAGAAAAATACAGGGATTGGTTCATTCTTCTTTTTTTTCCTTCCCCATTTGTTAATTGTTCCGTTACCAACAGGGCTAACTGTTTTCTGCAGCGCTGTATAGTGCATGATATCTCAGTCAATGTCCTTTTTAGCAGTTAAAAATTTACAACTCGGCAGCCTGAAGTTTTTAAAATGGGAAGGCTTCCTAATTTGTATTGTTTCACCTTTCTGTGTTGATTACTAATCAAAAGCAGTTCTTAAACATCTTGATGTTGTTACTAGTGGATGTATGGTAGATGGATTTAAGCTTCTCTGATAATTACTACATGATTTTAAACAATATATATTTAAAATAAGCATCTACAATAAATGTGTTGAGCCATATTAACCTGCCAATGGGATCTGTGAAAAAAGTAATGGCCTCATTTTTTTTCTCATTAATTTCTTTACTTTTTTTTTGTGAAGCGGCTATAAGTGGCATAACTGTATTTAAAAATAACAAATTAGGTGTAGGGTGGTTTTTTTTATACTTCTAACATAGCATGTGGTGTTGACGTATTACTGTAGACCAAGTTTGTCTTCCACACCAAGACGTGAGGAAATTGTGATTTGTTCTCTCCACCACAATTGAATTACACACTTCTGTCATTTTGGAACACTGCAGTTTACCATGGGACACAGTGTACATATTTCTTGCCATAATGGTAAATGATTGATATATTTAAGGATTAATAAATTTGTGATTTCTGCTGACATTGTGCTTGTGTGTTAATTTCCCAATTACTCGTGGGTTTTGCATTGAAAAATGCATGGTGTCTCTTTGAATTCAGAAGCCAGAGACACAGATGCGGGTCCTGACAAGCCAGATGTGCAGTTTGAAAGGATGTGCGTTTGCTGTTGGGATTTCCCTTCGGGTTAGGTGATTTGTCTGCGGGTCCTTCCTGAGGAGCCCTTTGGAACACCGTTTATGCTGCACTTTATTGGCAGATTTGGCACGTTCCTTGTACCTATAGGTGTGTATTTAGAAATGGTTTAGGTAGTTTGCAGGTTTCTGTAGCTGCCGTGCTGTGTGTGATAAGCTCAGCCTGTAGCCCAAGATACTGCCAGAGCAGTTGCTACACCTTTAGCGTTACCATAAAATGCATTACAGTCCATAAATAATTAGCACTTAAAATAACGTACCGGTTTGAAAGCCGTCGTGCTTTTAGGCTCTCTGCTGAGAAGAGTCCCTTTATCCCAGCAGAAAAGGAAGGAGGAGAGGAGACGGCTTCCAGCTTTCACGGGTCACAAAACGTGGAGCTGGATGGTGCCTCTGGGTGCGTGCCAGGGGCAGCGGCGCTGGGGTGGCCGGGATCCAGCAGTGCCGCCTGGCGAAGCAGCCGGAGCAGGGTTCCTGGGCTTGTGAACGTCTCATTGCTTCCTTCTGGGTGGCGTTTCACTACCTACCTGTAAACAAAAAAGAAAAATAGCTGGGAGAGAGCTCAGGGGGTTGGAATGTCTGGGTGAACCCCCTGAGGAAGCCAAAGCGGTTTAGTCTGGTTTATGCGTTGTCATATCGCTTCTGCCTACTTTGTTTACTCCTTTTTTCCGCTAAGTACTATTCCAGAAACCAGTTTGACTTCCATTTTACCCGTGAGCCCGCAGCAAGCTGTTCGACAGCGGTGGAGTTGCTGCTGATTTCGGGTATCTGGATAGGAAGAGAGATCAGTGTGTGTGAAACGTAAAGAGGGCGAGGGGTGGGGGGAGAATACATCCACTAAGTGTCAGGTTGAAGATTTGGGAGGGAGGTGATTTTTATTTTTCTTTATATATATATATATATATAGTGGTGTCCTTCTATAGCAGAAATGTTTTAATATGCTGCCTCCTGGTGGCTTTTTGTAATGCTGTTTTCTATTTAGGCACACACGGGAAGATGCTGTTTATTCGGAGCGGAAAGGAGCCCGGTGGTTTCTTGCATTCACTTTTTTAATGTGAGTAAGGAACACAGAGTATTTCAGAGGCTGAAAAGGTCCTTTTACTGGGCCTGGAATATATGCTGTATGCATACCTGGAGGAGTCACATTCTACTCATTTTCTGAAAATGGGCTCCCAGGACACAGTTAAGAAAATAAACACAGAGTTGTGTATTAAATCTGGAGTTCATTTTGTCAAAGATGAAGTTTGCTTTTTCTTCAGTGTGCTGTTAATCCTTTGTTACCTCACCCACCTCGTTGGACCGTGTGCTTGCAGAATACTGAATTAGTTTGTTCTCAGGGGTTTTCTTTCTTCTTAAATTTCTGCAGTCATACTTTACATGTAACTCATCTTACCAAAAGACCATTAGTTCAAAAAATTAACTGTATTAGTTGCAGAATTGCTCCAAATTGCTTCAGGAGATTGAGCTTCTCTGTTCCTAACAAATTATTGGTAAAATACAGACAGCTGTGGGTTGAATGGGTTAAAAGTTCAGTGCTAAAAGATCCAACTGCTAATAACTGTCTGGTTCCAGCAGGGAAAGGGGTCTGATGGACCTGCACAGTATTGGGAGGTTTTGATGCCCAGGAGAGGGGAGACTTACCTGTCCTGAGGACTATCTTTACTTCACATGAAAGGAATCCTACAGAAAGCAATCTAGACACCTTTCTTCTCTTCTTCTCCTCCTCTTGCACAGATACCCATGGCAGGATCCGCTTCCCAGACAACATGCATGTAAAAGAGGGAGAAAGCAGGAATTCTGTGTGCTGTGTAACAGCAGCACAAGGCTACTCATTCCCATCATACTCTTGTCCAGATGAACCCAGGCAAAAGGCACTGTGGACAGTAAGTTTGGGGAGGAGGAGAACATTTAATGACAGTGTGAGGGGAGGAGAATCAATATTGAAGCATCAGGCTGATAGAAAATAGGGCTTAAAAGGTGAAGAGATAGGAAAGCAGCATTTCCCTATTTACAAAAATACTACATTCTTTGTTTAAAGATGTTAGCAGAACCCAGCTATGGGGCTGGACCATCTTATGAGCTAACTGGCAATTTGGCCCATAGAACCTTTTTCATCATAATAACCTCTAATTAGTTAACTAAGTTAGATAATTGATTGTGGCAAGTGGTTGGGACAAAGTTGTTTCCCTTAAAATAGCAAGGGCTGAGTCTGCATAGCCACAGAATATCCTTTGAAAAGCTGCATTATAAAAAATTGCAGTGTAGAGTCTATGAGGAGTCTGACACACCTCATGATAGGTAAGGGCTTATGGTTACTCACTTCTGCTGTTCCCTGAGCTCAGCCCATAGCACAAAGATGCTGCCTCATGTGAGGGCAGAAGGAATATCAGCCCATATCACCAAGTTCCCAGCTCATTGACAGATATTTCCCAGTGTCCTGGCAAGCTGGTATAGGAGGAGAGGGAAGCCAAGGTTATTAATAAACAGCCCAGTGCATTGTGAGGGAGTTCACGGCAATGAAAACAAGCCTGAGCTGGGAAGGAAGAGACCGCCCCGCTCTTTCACCACTCCTTTTCCCACCCTTCTCAGGCATTCCCTGTTGGCTCTCTGAGAAGACAGCTGCCCAGGACAGAGGCACTGGCAGTCACAGATCATTAACACGTGCAGTCAGTCTAGAGATCGAACTAGCAACCAACCAGCCTGATAGAGGAGGTAAGAGCCCATGTTTGTGTCCCTGACAGATCATTTTATAAGCAAAGTAGCTGATGAACATTGGTACCTAAACAGAAGTGTAACCCTTGCTAAGGGTGGAGAAGGGAGAACTCCTAAACACGTGCCTCTGTCATGTCACAACAAGGTATCAGTTTAAACAACATATGAAACTGTTGCCATGACCCTGGAGAAAGGGTAAGTACCAGAGCAAGAAGCAAAAGTTCAGCCCCAGGACTGATAGTGGGAAGAAGGGTGCTTACAGTTTCAGTGCAAAAAAATAAGTATATTAAGACGTTTGTGAAGAAAGGAAGTCGTTCATGGATGGTCGAGCTATTGCCTCTCTTGCACAAGCCATTTGGGAGGATTATCCAAGAATGAAGCAACTGCAAAGACCAGATGTCAGTATTGTGTAGAGATGGTGATGTGTACCTCATGAACTGCTGGTAGTGCCTACTGCCCCGTTTTCAGCATGTGTTCTCTCCTGGTTGATATATACATCTGAATCTGTCAGCCACTACTTCAAACACCCTGTACCACAGGATTCCCAGAGAAGTCCCAGCATGCTCTGCCAGGTGATGATACTAGCTTTGAACTCAGTTTTCACCCTCTTGCTCTCCATTTCCTTGTGCCCACATGTTTGTTTTCTGTGCCTCGTAGGTGATGCCTCTGCTTCTCAGTGCCCCAAAGCAAGGAATTGGTGAACATCAGGAGCTTGGCATGTTCTCAGCTCGTTTATTTGATTAAGTTCCTCAGGCAAAAATGGGCGTCTGAACATCTATTCCCTGACCTGAGCTAGAGCTTTATCATGATCTGGGAGTGTGGCTGCTCTGCTGTTCAGCTGTGGTTGCTGCTGGGCATACACTGAAGTGAAATCGTTAGTGTCTTGGACACTGCAAGGAAATAATGAAATGTGGGCACTGCTGCAGAAGAGGTGAGAGTTGTGCAGCGATTTTACAACCACAAGTTTGGGTGTAGCTCCCTTTTCCAGCTTCAGGTTCCAAAGGCATTACTAAGGATGCATAGCTTTTATATTTATTTTTTGGGTGTAGGAATTCCTATTAGAAGGGCTGCCTGACCGCCCTCCTGGAGCACAGTGGGTTTTCCTTGGGATGCAGTTAGTGGGCTGCCAGGCACTTTGCAGGAAGTGCTTAAATGCGTAATTCCCCTTTTGTTTCAAAGGTCTGCTCTCCTGAGTTTCTGACGTGCTCAGCTGTTGATGCTCACAGTGCAAATCTTCCATTTCTCTCAGAACAATGCTATTTCAAAAGGTGCCTTCTCTCCATCCCAGATACTCCTACTTTTGATCACAAAAGCCATGGGGCAGATGAAGAGATTTTTGGTTTTAACTCAGGTCAACTTTGCTGGTCTGGTTTTACAAGGTTGTCCAACAAGAGGTTGCCTCAGCATAACAAAGGAGTTGTATAGAACAGCTTAGGGTGGGAAAAGACAGGATTTTAAACTAGTTTTACTACTGGAGGACTGTAAGTGCAATTATTTCTTTGGTAACTGAATGCAGCATACCAACCAACATACTAGTTTGTGGTCAAGGGTCTAGAGCAGGTGAAAGACTTAAGAATTTACTGTGTATAGTAATTTTTCCATCAACTTTACACGACTTCATGTAACTCAGATATTGACTTTCACAAAATTGGAAATCCTGTTTCCTAGCAATAGATTAATTCTACTTGCAATTTAACAGTTTGGAATACAAAGCCTTGTGTTGCTTCCCACACCTGTTTTTTCTAGTGGTCCCCAGGGCACACATTAACTGTGTGACAGAATTCCCAGAGCATCAGCCAGTGAATACATCTCATACCACAATGTCATGCCCTTTCTCAGGTGCTATATTTTTGGCTGGCAACAGAGAAGAATCAGTAGCTCTAAAGGAGGTTTCTTCAGACTCAAACTGTGTGACAGGATAAAGCTGTGACAGTTTGGATGATTACAATATTTAAAAAAAAAAAAAATCTGCTTTTTCTTTGGGAGAAACTAAGCATCAATACTTTCTAGTTTGGGAAGGTGAGTTCTTACACTGGCTCCAAAAAAACAGCCTCAAAAACAGTAGCTGGACATTTCTGAGGGTGGAAGGAGCTGATTGAGAGCTCAGTGTGGCCTTACTCAAGGGTGACAGCAACAAGACAAAGATGAGGAGGAAACACGTGAGTGTTTCTGAGAGCAGAAGCCAACTTTCCTGTCTCCAGCAGTTCCCAAACCACTCATTGACTGGCTGCTGCTGGGCAGACGACATCCAGCTGCCCTGTGGATGCTGTGTAGGCACAAGAAGCAGTTCAGCCGTCGGCCCAAGAATGCAGACCTGGCCAGCTTGTCAAGAGCAACTTGCCTGGATATTCAAGCAAAAGCAGATATTCTCAGTGGGAAAGGGAGATACCAGTCACCTCCAGGAAACCAAATCCTGCTACAAGCCCATACTCAGCACTTACACGCCAGGAAGAAAGAAAAGTGACTGACACAAGTAAGAAAAATCCAAAAAATCAGCAGCCCTTTTTCCATCACTGACCTCCTTCCCAGCCAACGCCATTGAGTCACAGTTCCTACAGAAAACCAGAAATACTTACTCAAGTCAGCCAAAGTGTGTTCCAGGCAGAGAGGACGATAGCCTGGCCCCTCAGGAAGGCTCCCTGGATTCAGCAGAGTCAATGGTTTTCTCCAGACACCTTATCTAAAATCAAGGGAAAACTTCTTTGGATACACCACTCCGGATTTCTCTTTCCTGTTCTGGCATGCACACAGGGGAGAAAGTGAAGACTGACACTCTGGGACTAATGACAGTGGCTTCAGGGTGGGGTTTCCCAACAAAACTTACTGAAGTGCAGAGGCTGGGCCATGCCAGGTATTTGCCTGCCTTGTTCATCGGGGCAAATACAGCCACGGAAAATGGCTACTTTGACCTCCAGGGACAAATTCTAGTTTTCATGGGGATGTTTGAACTCCAAGCAAGTCTTTACACGGGAAATAAAAAAACCACACACACAAACAAAACCAAACCAGTCTGTATGTGTGAAAAGCCTTGTTTATATCCCACTGTGTTATCAACATTCTAAATCATCAAATCATTTTATTGCCAAACCAGGGTAAAGACACTATCAGAAGCTTGTTTCTTTTTCTAGTCGTTCAAATCAATACTGCAGAGGAGGGAGGCTCAGGGAGCTAAAGCATCTTTTACAGCAACATACAGATACTCTTATGGCATCAAAAAGTAATACACTTCAGTAAATTAGGGAAATATCCATTGCCATGTCTTCATTCCTACTCTTTGTATTGGTAATTTTCAGACTGTCTCTCTAGACCCTGGAAAACCTGTGGATCAAAGGGTTCTGTGAAAGTTGAACAAGATTACCCTTTAGTTTAAGGCTTAAATATACTCTTCATATGTATTTTTAAGGACCTGGGAGTATTAACTAGTTTCCAGCATCTGGGAGGGACACAGCTAAGGTCTGCATCTGTTGGCCACCTGCAGGAACCTTCTTCATATCTCTGGGCTACAGCATTTTCACAATCTGATTGAAAAGGTTCCTGAGCACAGTTTAAGGCACCTGAAAAGATCAGCAAGATTTGGAAAGCTGCATGTTTGTGGCTCATCAAAATGGGGGAGTTCTGTGTGCTGGTAGTCAAAAAGTAGTTTATACATTTTCTGTCCAATGTTTGTACTGCAGGTACTTGTGCAAAGGAATCCCTTCTTAAAGAGTAATAATAGATTATTTTTTATTTTAATTCTGCCCAACTACTTAGTGTCCAAGTAGTTAAATACCTTGTGATGGAGGCAGACAAGCACAGCAGCAACACACCGATTTCGGAGCCTGAATGGAGAGCACTTGGAGCTGGAAGGTGTAAGTCATAGTTTCTCCCCTTTTTCATTCAAGCCAGGAATCTGAGCATAAGTGTCCCTTGTGCATCAGTGCCACAGCCACTGAGTGAGCATTACAGACAGGCTTTCTCTGTCTTTTCCCTGAAAAAAAATCAGGGAAGGATATAGTTTGTGTTTCAGTGCAGCTCAAAATAACTGTCAAAGTCTCCCCAGTGACAAGAACAGAAAGGATCCCTTTCCCTGGGCTCCTGTCAACTGAAGGAGAGATAAAAAAAACCCCAATGAGGCTTAACAGGAAACATTACAAGTCTCTTTCCTTAAACAAATGGGTGCCTTTGAGGGTTTCAATATACAAACAGATGTAAATAACAAATGCTTGAAGAGCTGGGATGGAAGAAAATTTTCTCTCTCCTCCATGGTTAAATAGGGGATGGGGGTGTTGGGGTTGTACCCCATCCACACCTTTCTATAAGCACAGGCTCCCAGGTAAGCACAGCTTTTCCTCACACAAGAAGGCAGAGCTACTTGCCGCTCCACAAGCCTTACACCATCTGCCAAAAGGGTGTACAGGGGGATATTGGAGTGAGCAGGAGAGCCCAGGGGGAAGGGAGGTATACACTGCTGCCATTAAAAACAGCCCAGGGTGCTAAGAAGTTTACTGCTACACACTCCCCAATACAACAAACAGCATCAGTAAAGTATATTACGTAGAAAGGGACATTTTCTCAGTATTCCTTTGACCATCCTGCTTGTTATCTTGTCTGGAGGAGCTAAGATCAAACTGTTTCCTTGGCCCTCCACGTTTCTTTGTCAGCTACCACCTCAGATCTGTGGAGATTTCCTGGCAAAGGGATGTCTCAGCTGTGTGAAAGAAGCAACAGAAGATAAACACATCAGGAGTATATTGGGGTACCTCCACTCCCCCCTCAGAGCAGCAGGATCAGCATCCCATAACACACAAACCTGTCGCACAACCATACAAAACTCCATGCAGGTCCCCAAGCAGGGAAGAGGAGGGGGAAGAGGAAGGAGGATCTGGGGAAAACAGCCCAGAGCCAGGTTGTCTAGCCCTGGGGCTGGAGAGCTGTCACCTGCAGCCACCTCTGCCCTGGGGTTGAGCAGGATGCCTGCTTTGCATATGTGGGCTGGGTTTCATTATAGCGCATCCCCCTTCTGCTGCTTTTGAGGCATCTCTGACTTGTTTCTGCCTCCCCAAAATCCAACTCCCACACAGACTCTATAGCCAGAGGTGGTGATATTCATCCCCTCCATGAACACTAGCAGCTTTCTCCCACCTCACACAGCTGAAAGCTGGAGGAAGGGAATCTCAGGAGCATTAGTGGGTCCTCCACACCCAATGCGTGTCTCCATATTCAGAGGAAGAAGCTCCAGGGGCCTACCTTAAACTGGAGAAAGCATCCCTGTTCTCAGGGCGTTGCCCACAGCACCACTCCGTGGGTACACGTTGCCAAAACAGCCTTTTCTAGGCTGAAACAGGTAATAGAAACCTTGCCAGAGACCAGGAGAACAAGGAGCTCTGCCCTGACACAGCTGCATACCCTGGGTCTGCTACCTCCTTGGAGCCAGCAGCAGTACAGTGTTTGTACCCTGGCTGTGGTTTTCCCTAGTCATTAGAATTGCTGCAAATTAAGGGAGGCAGAGGAAAGTCTTAAACTTCTGGCACAGCTTTTGATGCAAAAAGTCTTTCTCCTTCCTTTCCCCCTCTCTGCAGCCTGCATGCTCCAGCAGTAGAAGCAGCACCTCTGTTTCTAATAATCAAGTTAACTACTTAATTCAAGTGAACTTTTTCCAAGGCAGCAAAGGTCATGCCTGGAGTGTGAACGGCCCTTCATTTTACAGAAGGCAAGATTTAAAAAAATGAGAAAAAAAAACAAAACCAGACCCTCCTCACTCCTGAATCAAGCCTGCATTACAAGGTGAGCTTTACCAAGCCCGTGCTCCAGCCATAGTTAATCAGCCAGTAGAGGTAAACCAAAGCCATTCAGTTACACAGTGCTGCTAACACAAGTGATGCAGACCAACCACAATAAAGCTGGAAGACACACAAGCTTAGACAGCAGGAACCCAGTGCCTAAGCAGGGATGAAAGGCAGTCCTGTAGTGCTACCTACATAAAAGCAGAAAATAAAAACACCAACAACACATCAAGAGTAACACACACCCCCCTTTAAACAAACAAACAACAAAAAAGAGGATTTGCAACACAACCACCCCTGAGGCAAAAAAAATAAGCCCCCTGACCAGAGCTTAAATGAAGAGCTGGGACCAATGGGGAGGGTGAGTGGGTGGTGGAAGCTCCAGGTGAGGCCATCAGGATGATGGGACCTGCTGGGACACTCAGAGTGCTCTGTCAGCACCTGAAACCAAGAAACTGGCATCTCCACCCACAACTCCAGGGCCAGCTTCCCAGCAGGACTGCCAGCATCCTTTGGAGCAAAGGGTGAGGCAGAAGCAACGTCCCCATTTAGGACATGTCAAAGTGGGCACAGACTATGAACTTGATTTTCCTACTGTCCAATCAATCAACAGCAGTTGGAATGAGAAAGACCCATTTAAAATCATAAATGTGGGGTCAGAAAGATGGGGGAAACTTTTATCAACTTTTCCAGACCCATCCCAAGCACATAAAGTGCAAGTTCCAGGCTGCCATGAAGAAGCAAGGAGGCCTCTATGGATTCTGCACAGGGAAGGGACCATCTGTCTCACACTTGGATTAGGTAGGTGCATTTTGTTACACACCTCAGAAGACATCCTGAGGCTTCTAACAGTCCCCTCTGCCCGGAAAAAGATTTTTAAAAAAAAAAAATCATCTGTAATTCAAAAGACCTCATTCAAAAGAAGGTTTTTCTGCCAGGAAAACATTGGAATGTGCCTGTTGGGTGGGAAGCACTCGGGGTTCGTGTGTGTGTGTGTGCACTGAGCTGTGCTGCTGCTGTGGTGACGGGACTCTGCACCCAGCAGAGCGGGATTCAGAGCTGTGTCCTGTCTGGGATGGGGGGAATATTGGCTTTCTTTTCCTCAGCGTGGCTCACAAAGCATCAGTGTGCTGTGGGGCTAACTTGCAGTCTAATTTCTTCTCCTAATTTGAAAGTCTTTCTTGCTGTGCAGGAGATGAACTGGGCTTGGCCTTGCAGCTATAGACTTGGTTTTGCCCTTGTAGGTCCTGAAGCAGCCTGTGACATTGCTGTGGCGTGGGATGTCACTGCAGAGGCTCGTGATGGCCTCAGAGGGTAACTATCCCCTCTCCTCTGCATACCAGAGTAATCATTCCCAAAAATGTATCCAGCTCAGGGTGAGTGCTTCTGGTTTTAGCTGCCAGGGAAGAAGGAAGCTCTGGGGTTATTAACCCAAGGATTAGTCACTTGGGATCTTAAGATGGCACGACATCAAGTGTTTCTGGTGGAGTTCTTTTCTGAAAGTTTACAGAATCACAGAATGATACGGGGTTGGAAGGAACCTCTGGAGATCATCCAGTCCAACCCCCCTGCCAGAGCAGGTTCACCTACAGCAGGTTGCACAGAAATGTGTCCAGGTGGGTTTTGAATGTCTCTAGAGAAAGAGACTCCACCACCTCTCTGGGCAGCCCGTTCCAGTGCTCTGCCACCCTTAAAGTAAAGAAGTTCCTCCTTATGTTTAGATGGAACTTCTTATGTACAAGTTTGTGCCCAGTTCCTCTTGTCCTGTCACTGGGCACCGCTGAAAAAAGACTGGCCCCTTCCTCTTGACACCCACCCTTTAAGTATTCATAGGCATTGATCAGATATCCCCTCAGTCTTCTCCAGACTAAAAAGGCCCAAGTCCCTTAGCCTTTCCTCATAAGAGAGATGCTCCAGGTCCATAATCATCTTTGTGATCCTCTGCTGTACCCTCTCCAGCAGATCCCTGTCCTTCTTGAACTGGAGAACCCAGAATTGGAAACACTACTCCAGATGGGGCCTCACCAGGGCAGAGTAGAGGGGAAGAACCTGCTGGTCACACTCTTCCTGATGTACCCCAGGATGCCATTGGCCTTCTTGGCCACAAGGGCACATTGCTGGCTCACGGTCATCCTGTTGTCCACCAAGACTCCCAGTTCTTTTTCCTCCGAGCTGCTCTCCAGCAAGTCAGCCCCCAGCCTGTACTGGTGCAGGGGGTTAATCCTCCCCAGGTGCAGCACCCTACGCTTGCCCTTGTTGAATTTCATCAGGTTCCTCTCTGCTCAATTCTCCAGCCTGTCCAGGTCTCACTGGATGGTGGCACAGCCTTCTGGTGTGTCAGCCACCCCTCCCAGTTTTGTATCATCATCAGGCTGAGGGTACGTTCCATCCCTTTATCCAGGTCATTGATGAATATATGGAGGGATCAAGGCCAAGTTCCCTGAAGTATTAGAAAGCCTTCACCTGGAATACTCTGTGCTAGTAAAAGCCCACACATTCAGGAAAGGTTAATTTAAACCAAATTTACAGAGATGCTGCTGGAGGACTGGGAGAAGACACCCTTTGTAGGAGAGACACAGCAAAGAGCTCCCCGTGGCATAGTCCGGGCAGCACACCTGAGGCAGGGTCTCCTTCTTCCCCGTTCTAGAACCCCAGCAGTAAACACCAAGGAAACAAAACATGTTTGGCTACAAGAAAGTATGGGAAGGACACCTGGTGGGTATGGGCTGGCAATGAGCACACTGAGGTAGCGAAGCAGGAAGCTGCTTCATAGCAAAAAAAAAACATAATCAAAAACTACCCCCAAATATTTTCCCTGTTTTTTTTCAGCTTGAAGGAAGTGCTCCCTCGCAAAGTCTGAACTCCCAGTGAAGGCAGTGGGATTCCTGGGCAGCCATCCTGAGATGGGGACATTCCTGGGAGTGAGCAAATACGCAGTGACCTGTGCAGGTGAGGAAAGAGTGATCACTGGGAAAGGTTTCTGGAATGGCATTTCAAAACCCGAAATGGCCAGCTTTTACACTTCACACTCTCCTTGCCCCCAGGTGGCAGAGCTGCCATCAAGGTTCTCCATATTTGATTAGATGAGAATGTAAAAGGAAACTATTTTTGGCCACAGGAATTTTCTATCGTCAGTGACAACAGCTGAAACTGGAGATGTGAGTCAGATGGGTAGCTCGGGTAGGAAAGCGGGCCTGGGATGGCTTTGTTGGTGTCTGGGGAGTATGGACGTTTTTGGGGGGTTGGGGAAAGGGGAGGGGGGGTGGGGAGGGAAGCATTATCTCTAGGAATCTAGGAATGGAGTTCGGAGCCGAGGCTGCTCAGCAGTGCAGGTGTGGGTGCCTTTGGTGTGTAAGGTGTAAGTGTGGCAGCAAAACAGTGGAGGAGTTTGGTCTGAGACACTTGGGACCTTCAGTGTTTGGCTTCGTTACCCTCATGGGATGTTCTGCTGGACAACAGAATGACAGTGCAGTGACATTCTGCTGGACAGCCTTGAAGCTACAGGGAGACTACATCAGAGGGGCGGGTAAGGCCTGGGTGCTTCTAAACGCGTTTCTAAACGCAGTATCTTAAAAAAAAAAAACAGCAGCTGGGCTTCGGCCTGAACAGCCAGGGGAGGGCGGCTGCTGCGGCTGCGGCTGCTGCTGCTGGAGGAAATCCAGCTGGGATGGGGTTCGGGCACGCATTCGGTGCTGCCTTGGTGTTTTACTGACACGCTGTGGCTCCGAAGGGAACAACCACACACAAAGCTGCAGCTTGCTCCAACCGCAAACCCGGCTTTCGGGTTCGTCCCTGTGCTTCGCCTCACCCGTGGCAGACCGACACCGATCCGGCAGATCGATTCTTTTAGCGGGTTTCTCTCGTTTGCAGGACGGACACCTCCATCTCCGAGGAATACATCTCCTCTTCTCCCTCAGCCCCTACAAAACCGACTGCTCTCTATTTCCTCCCGTCGCCCGCGCCCTTGCTTGAGGGTGAGGGTTGCTCATTTCCCATCAAAACCAACAGCAACTGGGGTCCCAGCCGCCCTGGGCGGTGAGAAATGTTCTTCTCGCAGTCCCTCACTCCTGCTACAGCACCTTTTTCTTCCGCAAATCCTCGCTGGGTCCCGCATTCCCTGGGGACAGTGGCAGCGGTGCCATGCAGCCACCTGGGGTGGGACTGATGCCCCGAGGGCTGGGCTAGTGCATCCTCCCTGCGGCTAGCCAGCAAAGGCTGCTTTGCCCTGAGAGCTTGTTTTGCTGACAGAGAAGGAGAAGGTCGGGTCTCCTGCGCTCCCTGTCACATTTTGCCTCCTCCCAATCCCACCCCACCCCTTGCTGCCCTATGTTATTCCTCCAGCAAGGAACGGGCGTGGAAAACTGTTTCCCCGCCATCATCTCTCTGGGCATCAACCCCCGAGGTCCCTCCATCAGGTCACCATGTTTGAAACACCACCCCTACTTCTGGTTTTGTGCTCATTAACGAGAAATTGGGGGATTTGTCCATTTCAGGCCGGTGCTACAGGGTGCCAATAGCTTCCACACTCAGTAGGCCACTGGGTACCTCTCCCAGGACAGGCCGGCTTGGCGGTGGGATGACGAGCGCCTGTGCTGAAGTGCTACCTGCCTTCTTGGGGAAAAAAAAACAGGAGTTGGGGACTTTTGGGAGGGGATTCCTGCATCCCTGTGGCGCTGCTGCTGTGATGTGCAGAAATAGACTCCACAACCTGGAAAGTTGTAAAGTAGGTCTGTTTATTCAGCGCTGGGCAGCATGGGGGGGTCACCCCACCACAAACATGCTACCCCTGGCACGGCAACTTGCCCTTCATTTATACAGCAGTGATACACATATTCATTATACTATACATATGCACACCCTGGCCCCGCTTCATATTAAAATTAGACTCCTCCCAACCGCGCTTGTGCGGTGTCTCCTGGCAGTGGTGGCCGAGGGTGGTGAAGATGAAGGCCGTTATGTCATCTTCACAGGTGCACTTCTCACCTCTTGCTGTGGCACAGGCCCAGCTCTCGGTTGGTCTCTTTCCCAGCCAGGATGGCGGGTGCAGCCGGATCCTCCTTATCAAACATACCCCCCTGTCTGCTCTCAGGGCTGGGGAGGCGGTTCTGCATGCTGGGGTGTTCTCCTTGTTCCCCGTTATCTCAGGGCTGCGGCTCATCTCGACCTTCAGTTGCTTATGTTATAATTTTGCTGAAGCGGCGGCCTCTAACAGCTGCACACTCCTACCCGAAGAATTATTTCTAAAAGCTTATAGACTTTCTTATAAAAGGCAAAAATATTACTTTAATTACTGCCCCCCTTTCAGCCGCTCCTCCGCCAGGCGGCGCCACCGCACCCACTGCTTCCCCCCCCTCCCAACCCCTCCCCGCCTCGCCATTGGCTGCTGGCCCCCCGGGCGCTGCTGATTGGTCACCGCCGGGAGGGGGCCCACCCCGCCCGTCCGCCCTCCGAGGCTACAAGAAGCCGGGGGGTGTGCAGTACCAGGCGTTACCGCCAGGGGGCGCCGCCGCGGGAGCAGCGCCAGGGACCGGGCGGTGTGCGCAGGTACCGGGAGGGTGCCTGAAGGGAGCGGGGACGTCGACGGCGGGGAGGGTGTTGGTGCTGCTGCCGCTGCTCTCGGGTTGTTGCCACGGCCGCTGCCCTTGCACGTCCCTGCCAAAGCGCTGGGGTGACAGGCTGAGGGGACGGAGGGCTCTGTTGCGGGG
>VZTM01030693.1:146369-160846 GCA_013400555.1 Jacana jacana | reverse complement strand
GGGGGGGGGGGTTGCGGGGTCTGCCGTCCCGGGAGGGCTCTCGGGTGTGGGCGGTGCTGGGAGCCCTGGCTGAGGTCTCCTTTGGTGGAGTTAGTGCGGTTTTGTGCGGGTTTTACAGTCTGCCTGTAACGCGGGTACTGCTGGAGTCACCAGGGTCCCAAAAATAGGGTGTTTGATGTGGGTTGTCCCGGGCTGCTCCCGTCTCCAGCCCCGGACGGGCCAGGGTGGTTTGGGCTGCAGAGACGGGGCGCTCCCTGGACACCAGGGCACGGTCTCAGCATCCAAACCCACCGACTGGATGGTTGATGGACTGTCAGGATTTCCAGGGGCTCTCCAAAGAGGGGCAGCAGAAACTAATTGCTACCTACTAATTACTGCCCTAATCACCGTGAGCGCCTGGAGGAGAGCGACTGAGAACTGGAAGCACCTGAAAGGTGCCTCCCGCCTGTCTGCTGCTGCCTGGGGTTGTCCGCAGCTCCTTTTGCTTCTCAGCTTCAGGTGTCAGCTGTTACTTGGAAGATCTGTGCTGTCCTGCATCCAGTTCCCACCCCTTGCCGAGTCCAATCTGGGACTTCCCCGTGCCTGCCAGTGATGTGACCACCATCCCAGGAGCTCTGAGTGTCCCAAGTCCCTCCCTGTGCAGGGATGGATGGAGGGATGGATGGATGGATGGATGGATGGATGGATGGATGATCCCCAGCTGCGCCAGGACCTGCATGGGGTGGGTGAGGAGCCCCAGAAAGGAGCTGGGCTGCCTCTGCTGACACCTGCTCCATGCTTGGCTGGGGACAGAGGACCACCCAGCCTGTACCAGCCCAGAGACTCTGCAAGGACTGCACAGCTCCAGCTCCATACAGCTTCAGGTCAGTTCTGTAGGCCCCTGGTTGTTTGGGGTCCAGCTCGGTTTGGGCCCCTGGTTGTTTTTGTTTGTTTGTGGATTCAGGCTCCTATTTGTTCCAGGCCCAGCTCCTGGACGGCTGCAGTCCAGTTCTGGCTCCTGATCATTCCTGCTCTGGTGTTCAGTCCTGCTTATGGACAACTACAGCTCGTGGTGGTTCTGGCTCTTTTCAGCTCCTGATTGTTGTGACTTCAACTCATTTGCAGCCTCAGGTTGGTTGTTTCTTGTGCCTGTTTTGTTTCTGGCCCAGCTCGTGGAGCTTGTTTACAGCCCCAGGCCATTGTTTCTGTCCTGGTTTAGACTGGGGTACAGTTAATTTTCTCCACAGTGGTTCGTGTGGGGTTGCTTTGGGGTTTGTGCTGGAAAGGGTGTTGAGAACACGGGGCTGGGTTAGTTTTTGCTGAGCAGTTCTTGCACAGCAGGGTATGGGCCAGTGGGAGGGGAGCAGCTGTATTGTGCTTCTGTGGGGTTTGTATATTTTATCATCATTACTGCTATTAGTGTTATTATTGTCCTATTAAACTGTCTTTATCTCAACCTGTGAGTTTTACTACTTTATTTTTTTCAGTTGTCGCCTGTCCCAGCTCCAGCTCCCATTTGCTGGTGACTCCAGTCGGTGCTTGTGCATGAACTGTCATAATTGTATGTGTTGACTAATTACTTTATTGTTCAATCACTGGTGAATAAACAGTTGGACGTTCCAAGATGGTGCAAAAAGTGCTTTTTTGCCCAGAGACTATCTCAGACGTTTAATTCAGCCTGGTGCATGCCCACGTCCCTAAGTTTGGGAACCCCACACCCACCCTGCCTACACCCTTCCCACCCAGGCCCCCAACAGCCTCCCACCCTGCCCATCTCCCACCTGCCCAAATGACACACACCCACACCACTGGTTTTGGGGCTGAAAACAGCCAACAGCCTGTGTTTCCAGGTCCCAAAAGGCCAGTGTGGAGTTGTTTCCTGGGCTCAGAACTGTGAACTCCCTCAGCATTTTCAAGCACTGAAAACACAGAACCTCAACCTTTCCCTGAGCTTCATAAGCCCCAGGCTCTGTCCCAAAACGGCCTCAGAGCTTGTTCATAACCACCTGGCCCAGTGCAAGCCCCAAACCCACTGTGGTTCCCAGTCCTCAGCCCCATACCTGATCCTGAGCCCTGAATTCTCACTGGTCCCCAGTCCTGAGCTCGGAAGCTGCCCCAGTGCCTAGCTGAGCCCCAAACCTGGTCATAAGACCCCCCGCTGCCGCTTCGAGCCCCAGAACTGGCTCCCGGCCCCCACGGCTCAGCCCCGACACCGGCCCCAGCTCCCGAGTCCCCGCAGCACCAGCAGAGCTCCCCAGCCCCGGCGGGGCCAGGGAACACGCTGGGGAATATATTCCGCCGGGTTCGGGCAAGGGCGAGAGGCGCTAAATCCCCACCCCACCATCTGGGCTTTATTTCCAGGCGCCCCAAGCTCCACCACGGCAGCGCGGCCGCTCNGAGGCGCTGGTCGGGACGGAGCCGCGGCCGGGGGTCTGCTCCTGGGGCTGGTGAGGCGGGGGTAGGGATGGGGCTACGGCTAGGACTGCGGTTGGGTCTCGCGGGCGCGCGGTGCCGGTGGTCGGTGTTGGCCTAGGCTGGGCCCGGTGTCGTCCGAGTCCGGCCTGGCCGCCTCGTCCAGCGCTACGAGCCCGAGGAGCTGCGCTGCGAGGTCAGGCCTGGGCGGGAGCGGCCCCGAGTCCTAAGTCCAGCGCTTCCTGGTCCTGCCCGCCGGGAGCCGGGTGCTGCCGGAGCCGGTCACAGGATAACAGTAACGGCTTCGTAGAGGTGCTGAATAAAAGCTGGAAGCGGCGGCGGGGCGGGGGTTGCCCAAGGTCGGGGCCGGTGCGGGGCTCTAGCAGCACCTGCCGGCCGGCACTGGCCCCATTCCCGAGACTGGAGAGGAGTTGAGTACGTTGCCTGTTCTGCGGGGCTCCAGCAGCGCCGACTGGCCCCATTCCCGGGACCGGAGAGGAGCTGGGGACGCTGCCCGTTCAGGCGGAGCAGAGACCAGCCGCAGGGTCCGGTCGGAGCCCACATAGGCTGCGCTGTCGGTGTGAGCCCCAAGGCAGCTGCAGGAGCCCTGGGCTGCAGCCCCTAAGGGAGCCAGGGCTCTGCCCTAAGCCCCACAGGCAGGACTTGAGATACACAAGCCCATGGTCACTCTTTCTGAGCCCAAACACTGGCCACAGCTCGCTCACACACACACACACACACACACANCGGGCTGTTTCTGAGCCCAAACACACAGGGCCTGGTCTCTGTTTCAAGCCTTCCCCCAAACACAGCACTTTATCTCCGTGAGCCTGGTTTCAAGCCCCCTCCAAATGCAGTCTGTGTCTCAACCTAAACACACAGGACTTAGTCTCTTTGAGCCCTCAACTGGCCAAATGAGCCCAGTTTCAGCCCCCTCCCCCAAACGCAGGACTTCACTGTTTCTAAGGTCTGGGCCTGGCCCAAGGAACCCTAAGACTTAGTCTCCCTTTGTAAGCCTCAAATCTGACCGAGTGAGTTTGGTTTCAAGCCCCCACAATGCAGCACTTAGTCTCTCAGCCCTAAACTGGCCAAACCATCCCCATTTCAACACCCCCCAAAAATGCAGGACTCCATCCGCTTCCTCAGCACTGGCCCAATGAGCCGGGTTTGAACCACCCTCCAGTCCAAACACAGCACAGACTTAATTTCCCTTTGTGGGCCCCAAAATGGTGCAGTGACTTTCCTGGTTGGCAGTAAAACAGAACCAATTTGCTGTTGTGTCATTTTATTTTTTAGCTATGCCTCTTCTAACTTCCTGGACTCTGAAATCACAAACCTCTTTCTCTCTCTCATGGGGAAAGCATCTGTTGCTCGTCTCAGTAGGTGGTCTGTGACCAGCCATGACAGTGACCCTGGTTTCAAGCCCCCAAAACACAGCACTTGAGTCTCTGAGCAAACACCCAGGGCATGGTCTCTGTGCCCCAGAGCCCTAAACCTGCCGGATTCCCCAGCTGCTGCTGAGCCCCAAACCAGCCACTGTGCCCAGCCCTGGCTCTGCAGAAGCAGGGAAAGAAGAAAGAAAACCCCCTCGTGCGTTGAGTTAAAGGCAGTTTAATATCACAGTGACGGCAGAGAACACGGTAACGATGGTACCAGGACATACACAATAAAGTAACACAAGTGGCTCTCAGCACCCGGTGGCCGGTTGCCCAGCCCATCCCGAGCAGCGGTGGACCACCCGTGTCCCGACCAGCCCCCGTTCCCATCCCACCCACAGTCGGAACGTTCCTCTGCCCGGTTGGGCCCGTCTGCTGGAAAAGCCCCAGCTGGGGCGATATCCCCCAGCGCCGCACCCGATGTGTTCCCAGTGCCGTTCCCGTCCTGACCCCGGGAGAAGGGAGCCCTATCCTGCCGGGTCCCGGGCCGCACCACTCAGGAGCCCTGCGCCGGTCCGCTGAGCCGGTCTTGCTCCCGCCTCCGCGCCTGAGACGGAGCCGCCGCCTCCTGGTCCGATCCTGGTTCCCCCGCCTCGGGGCTCGGGAACCGGGTCTGGGGCTTCCGGGCTGGGCGCGGAGGCGGGAGCAAGACCGGCTCAGCGGACCGGCGCACTCCCCAGCGGTCCCCGCACACCCCGGTCCCGTCCCCCGCCCTGCCCACTCCTTTTATAGGCACAGCCCGCACGCCGGGGCCACCCCGGGTCATGCAGCCGGCCCGTCGAAGCGGCCTCGGAGTGTCGAGAACACCCGGGGGCGGGGGTGGGAAATAAGGGGACTCTGAGCCGCCGAGTGAGTTTTCAAGTCCCCGAAACGCAGGTCTCCGTTTTTAAGCCATGAAAACACTGACTTTGTGGTTTCTACGTGCNGGCCCCGAGTCCTAAGTCCAGCGCTTCCTGGTCCTGCCCGCCGGGAGCCGGGTGCTGCCGGAGCCGGTCACAGGATAACAGTAACGGCTTCGTAGAGGTGCTGAATAAAAGCTGGAAGCGGCGGCGGGGCGGGGGTTGCCCAAGGTCGGGGCCGGTGCGGGGCTCTAGCAGCACCTGCCGGCCGGCACTGGCCCCATTCCCGAGACTGGAGAGGAGTTGAGTACGTTGCCTGTTCTGCGGGGCTCCAGCAGCACCGACTGGCCCCATTCCCGGGACCGGAGAGGAGCTGGGGACGCTGCCCGTTCAGGGGGAGCAGAGACCAGCCGCAGGGTCCGGTCGGAGCCCACATAGGCTGCGCTGTCGGTGTGAGCCCCAAGGCAGCTGCAGGAGCCCTGGGCTGCAGCCCCTAAGGGAGCCAGGGCTCTGCCCTAAGCCCCACAGGCAGGACTTGAGATACACAAGCCCATGGTCACTCTTTCTGAGCCCAAACACTGGCCACAGCTCGCTCACACACACACACACACACACACACACACACAGGGCTGGGGCTCTGCTGTGACCCCCCAAAGGCAGGGCCTCGGCTCTTTCTGAGCACTGAGATCCAGGACCCTTGATCTCAATTTCCTAGCCGTGAAAGCGGCCAAATCAGCCTGAGTTCCAGCCCTGAAACAGGACTTGGCCTTTCTCTTTGGTGTGAGCCCTAAAGCTGGCCACGTGAGCTGGGTTTCAGGCCCACGAATACAGCATTCGGGCTGTTTCTGAGCCCAAACACACAGGGCCTGGTCTCTGTTTCAAGCCTTCCCCCAAACACAGCACTTTATCTCCGTGAGCCTGGTTTCAAGCCCCCTCCAAATGCAGTCTGTGTCTCAACCTAAACACGCAGGACTTAGTCTCTTTGAGCCCTCAACTGGCCAAATGAGCCCAGTTTCAGCCCCCTCCCCCAAACGCAGGACTTCACTGTTTCTAAGGTCTGGGCCTGGCCCAAGGAACCCTAAGACTTAGTCTCCCTTTGTAAGCCTCAAATCTGACCGAGTGAGTTTGGTTTCAAGCCCCCACAATGCAGCACTTAGTCTCTCAGCCCTAAACTGGCCAAACCATCCCCATTTCAACACCCCCCAAAAATGCAGGACTCCATCCGCTTCCTCAGCACTGGCCCAATGAGCCGGGTTTGAACCACCCTCCAGTCCAAACACAGCACAGACTTAATTTCCCTTTGTGGGCCCCAAAATGGTGCAGTGACTTTCCTGGTTGGCAGTAAAACAGAACCAATTTGCTGTTGTGTCATTTTATTTTTTAGCTATGCCTCTTCTAACTTCCTGGACCCTGAAATCACAAACCTCTTTCTCTCTCTCATGGGGAAAGCATCTGTTGCTCGTCTCAGTAGGTGGTCTGTGACCAGCCATGACAGTGACCCTGGTTTCAAGCCCCCAAAACACAGCACTTGAGTCTCTGAGCAAACACCCAGGGCATGGTCTCTGTGCCCCAGAGCCCTAAACCTGCCGGATTCCCCAGCTGCTGCTGAGCCCCAAACCAGCCACTGTGCCCAGCCCTGGCTCTGCAGAAGCAGGGAAAGAAGAAAGAAAACCCCCTCGTGCGTTGAGTTAAAGGCAGTTTAATATCACAGTGACGGCAGAGAACACGGTAACGATGGTACCAGGACATACACAATAAAGTAACACAAGTGGCTCTCAGCACCCGGTGGCCGGTTGCCCAGCCCATCCCGAGCAGCGGTGGACCACCCGTGTCCCGACCAGCCCCCGTTCCCATCCCACCCACAGTCGGAACGTTCCTCTGCCCGGTTGGGCCCGTCTGCTGGAAAAGCCCCAGCTGGGGCGATATCCCCCAGCGCCGCACCCGATGTGTTCCCAGTGCCGTTCCCGTCCTGACCCCGGGAGAAGGGAGCCCTATCCTGCCGGGTCCCGGGCCGCACCACTCAGGAGCCCTGCGCCGGTCCGCTGAGCCGGTCTTGCTCCCGCCTCCGCGCCTGAGACGGAGCCGCCGCCTCCTGGTCCGATCCTGGTTCCCCCGCCTCGGGGCTCGGGAACCGGGTCTGGGGCTTCCGGGCTGGGCGCGGAGCCGGGAGCAAGACCGGCTCAGCGGACCGGCGCACTCCCCAGCGGTCCCCGCACACCCCGGTCCCGTCCCCCGCCCTGCCCACTCCTTTTATAGGCACAGCCCCGCACGCCGGGGCCACCCCGGGTCATGCAGCCGGCCCGTCGAAGCGGCCTCGGAGTGTCGAGAACACGCGGGAGCGGGGGTGGGACACAAGGGGACTCTGAGCCGCCGAGTGAGTTTTCAAGTCCCCGAAACGCAGGTCTCCGTTTTTAAGCCATGAAAACACTGACTTTGTGGTTTCTACGTGCCCGGGTCTGACCACACGACTCGGTTTTTGCTCCCGATCCCCGGCTGAGCCCGGCCTGGAGCTGTGATCCCCCTGGCACGGTCCCCGCACTCACCCCGGGGGTGAGTCCCTCCGTGACCCCCGAGCTCGGTCTCCATTTCACCAGTCAGGGGCCCCCTGCCCGAGAGCCCCCGTCCGGGCCCGCTCCCAAGCCCCGAACCCCTCCCCAGTGCCTGAGGCCTCTCCTCGGGCTTCGGGCTGGAGTCACCCCGCCACCCAGGCCCATCCCACACCTCACCTGGAGCGGGCGGGAAGAAGGACACCCCCTGAGGGGACGGTAAGAAGCAAGATGGCGGCCGGACTGCCCAGACCTCACAGTGCGCAGGCTCACTCCTCCCCGCGCAGGCGCCGTGCGGCACCGCCCCGCCTGGGGAGGAGGATCGTTGGGGCGGGGCCTGCCGGGATGGGGCGTGGTCTGTGTGGGGGCGTGGCCGTGGCCAGAGGGGGCGTGGCTGGTCCCGTTCTCTCTCCCGGTCCCGTTCGGTTCCCCCCGCCGCGTCTCCGCTGCCTTTTTTGCCCAATTTCACCCCCAAAAAAGAGGATCCTGCGGCTGCTCGGGCGCTGCCTGTGCCCCTGCGCTCCTGCCCCCTCCGGTTTTAGACGCTTTGATCGTTTCTCTGCCTGTGAAGCGCAGGCCGAATGTCACAGCCTCTGTCAGGAACGCGCCTTACCATAAAGTGACTCAAAAGGGCAAAAAAAAGGGAGGGGGAGGAAATATTGACAAAATGCCAGGAGAGCATATCGGCTGAGGGGGTAAAGTCACTGTCCTCATCGGAGGAACCAAGTTTCTGCTCAGCAATTTCACTTTTCAGCTAAGCCTCTCCTAACTCACGGCACTTTCCGAAATCACCGGCGTATTTCTCCAACCGGTTCCGCTGCCGGAGTGGTAAGACCAATGCTTGCGGTTAATGGTGGGCTGAGAGGCTCTTGCTTACACTTACTGCTCTACCAACCAAGGCCAGCTAACTGTTGTACAGCCAGTTGGAGGGTCAGAAGTGGAAAAGCCTGGATGTGTCACACCTGTGGGGAGGAGGGGACAGATGTGACCCTAAGCTGACCAACAAGGCATTCCATCCCACCTACACCACGCTCAGTATGAAAGCCGAGGGATCAAAGGGTCAGCCCTCTTTCTTCAATGGCCAACATCCAAGGAGGACCCTGTCTGTTCATCTGCCTGAATCCAGATGTGGAATCCAGTTCCCATCTGTTGCTGAGTCCAGTCTGGGACTTTCCTTGTGCCTGTCAGTGATATGGTTTTGTATATATTTTATATATATAATTATTTTCTTATTAATATTATTATATTTTACTTTATTTTAATTAATTAATTAATTAATTATTAATACTTCATTGAAATAATTTAATTTATTTTCAACTCATAGCTATTTCTCTCATTCCCCCCTCACTTGGGAGAGCATCTGTTGATCGTTTCAGTGGCCCAGCTCAGCCCAGCCCAAACGGTGACAGGCACCATGATTCAAATGGAGCAATTAGCTCTGAGTTAACTCCAGCTGATGCCTCTAAAGTGCCTGAGGATCATCCATGGCAAGCCCAGAGTTGCTTCAGTTTGCACTAAGCTTTGGAAATCATTATTCTTTTCAAGACTAACACGGATAATGGAGGATACCACTAATATTTGGCCTTTTGCTTGTACTTGAGCCCCTAGGAGTCCAATATACTTTTTAAACACATGTTGACATGGTTAGGAGAGCTGGGCAGGGTTTTTCTGCCTGCCATGGTTTGTCCAGCCAGGATGGAGACACCCCAGCAAAGCCTGGAGCCGCAAGCTAGGGCTGAGCACCAGCATCCTCTTCCTTGGGCTGCTCACCTCTTCCACACGTTTCAGGGAACTTTTGACCCTGAGACAGTTTTGAGCAATAGTTTGAGCAAACTATTTCTTTCTAGCAAAAGCAAAGTAGAAGCCAGCAGTTCCTCAGCCAGCACTGTGCCCCAGCTCTCCTGGCCAGCTCATCCTCATCCACTTCAAGCTGCCTTAAGCTTTGAGAGCTTGGGAGCCACAGCCACAAAAAGCAGAGAGACGAGGTAGCAGAGGGGATCTGGAAGCCACTAGAATGCAGGAGGGCCAGGCCAGCAGCTCAGCCTTGTGATCCCACATCCAACAGCAACGATGCTGCTACACCTCTCCATGAGCCCGCAGCAGAGGACAGAGCCCACCCAAGGTGCTCCAGCACCCATGAGTCCCCCAAGCACCCAGCCATCCTGCCCCACTGCTGCTCCCTGCACAGCACTGGTGGTGTAATGGTAGAGGAGGAGCCTGGCCACCAACAGCCTTCCCCAAAACTGCCCCGTGCCACCATCCTCTGCAGCTGGGCACAGCAGCAGAAGGCACCATAAAATGAAAGGCAGAGACTTGCCAGCATCACTGTATTTATTTGCCACTCCAAAGGAGGCCATACTGGTTTTACAGACACACTCTCCAGGCAACCGCCTGATGTTAAGGCATTTTTTAAGAAGTATAAAATATTTTCCCAGCTGCAGCTGTCATCCCTGGGGCTGCCAGCACCCACCACCTCAGCGCAGCGTCACCAGCTCTTCAGCAGAAGTGGGGTGAATGGCCACAGTGTTGTCCAGGTCGGCTTTGGTGGCCCCCATTTTGATGGCCACAGCAAAGCCCTGCAGCATTTCGTCGCAGCCCACCCCTTGCATGTGCAATCCCACCACCTTTGGGGAAGAAGCAAGAGGTTGGAAGGGACCCAGAACTGAGATCCAGGCTGAAATCCAGGCTTGGGACTGGGGGAACTGGATTCCAGCCCAAGACCTGGTCTGAGCAGGGGACAAGAGTACAGCCAGTCCCCTGCAGCACCCAGCTGTCCCCCCTGGCCCTCTGCACACACCTTCTCCTCTTTGCCAGCGCACACCAGCTTCATGACACACTTCACCTTCCTCTGTGTGACAGCGTAGTACAAGGGGGTGAAGGACGTGTTGTAGATCTTCACGTTCTCCTTGCCATGGATGGCCACCGCTTCATCTGCAGCAGAAGACACAGCACATAGGTCAAGGGGATGTACCATATCCCCAAGCATTTGTAAAGAGGGAGTCACAGCTCATTTTGCAAGGCTCAGACTGCTTGCCAGAGATCAGATTGTCTCCTCAGTCATCATACCAGCATCTCTGGGCCACAACATCCTCAGCCTCTTTATCCCCCCATGACCTGTCCATCCTACCTTCAGTGAGGCCCACAGTGCCGATGGGTGGGTGGCTGAAGACGACAGTGGGAATGTTATGGTAGTCCAGCCGGGAGTCCTGCTTGCCCTCAAAGAGCCTGTGGGCCAGCTTTCTGCCAGCTGCGATGGCCACTGCAGGGACAGATTGGGAGCCTGAGCTGTGGCACAGTGTGGCATCGAGGAACCAGGGCGAGGGGCATGGCCACAGTACCTGGGGTGAGGAGGGCTCTCCCACAGACATCCCCAACAGCATAGATCCCTCTCCTGGTGGTGTTCTGGTACTCGTCCACCACCACATGGCCCTTGTCGTCCACCTTCACACCCTGCCATGGGAAATGTCAGCCACCTTGGCACATGGCCCAGGTGGGATGGGACAAGCGATGCCCACAGGGGACCCATGCTAGTGGCCACCATGTTCCCAGCTGTGGGGGCAGCTTGGTGGGAACACCATCCTACAGCAGACTCCAGAAACCCATAGGACCCTCTCAGACCTGCGGGACCCCCAGAGACCTGTGGGATTTGTGGAGACCTGTAGGAACTCCAGAGACCCCTGGAGATCTGTGGGATCCCCAGATACCCGTGGGCATCCTTGCACCAGCATGGAAGGGCTGTGTTGCCATCTCACCACTAGGTCCAGGCACAGATCCTCGGTGTTGGGCTCCCGCCCCACGGCCCACAGCAGGCAGTCCACATCCCGGATCACTCCCTCCGTCGGCTTGTGGCCAGGCACCGAGGAGGTCACCCTCACATCCAGCAGCCCACAAGGTGTCTTGGTGACTGTCTTCACCTGCAAGGAAAAAGCCATGAGGAGTGCCAATGGCTTTTACTTTGCAACAGGCAATGGCAGCTGCACCACAGGACCAAGAATGCTGCTAAAGCCATGAGCCCTGCTTTCCCACAGCCCTGCCTCTCCAGGATGGACAAGCTGTGGGGTTGCTCCACACACCCATACCTTTGTGTGCTTCCAGACATCCACCCCAGTGTTCTCCAGCTCCTGGGTGCAGTTGGAGCTGATCAGGGAGTCGAAGGTCCTCAAGACCTGGACAGGAACCCACCAGTGCTGTTAGATGAGGGTCTCCAGGCAAAGACACTGCCTGGCAGCCCCCTCCACTGATGTTTCCCTGTGCCCCATGCAGACCCAGAGAGGTTGGGGTGCTTCTGGTTAGTGATAAAAGTTCTCTGTTTGTTTTTCCTTTAATCTTTCTCTTGTTTTCAAGTCACAACTTGAGATAAAGCTGACGGAAACGGGTGCGGTGGCATGCAGGGCCACAGAAATGCTGGGCACGCTGGCTGGCGCTGCCGGAATGTGCCTGGCAGTACACCCACACTCTTCTCACCCCAGCTGCCCCTTCTCCAGCCCCTCCTTACACCCATCAGCCTAATGCCACCATTCTCTGCATCCCTATTGCCCTGACTCAGACCCGCCTCCCCCCAGAGGGGGGATGACCCTCCCTTCCGGTCATCATGGGAGCTGATAACCAGGAAACCCCGTGGGCTGGGATGTGGCTGAGGATGGGGGGACAGCCGGTGACACTACCATGTCCTGGCGGATCAACAGGGATGACTTGGAGCCCAGCGTGGAAAGGATCCCTGCGATCTCCACCGCAATGTAGCCGGCACCGACAATGACGCTGCGCCTGTGGAGAAGTGACAACGGGATGTGCAGGCACACCGAGCCACCGGTGGTGACAGCAGAGGAGAGAGATGAGCCCTGTTTTACCTGGGCAGCTCCTCCAGGTCGAAGAAGCCGTCACTGGTGATCCCCAGGCTGGCACCTACAAAGCAAAGCCCCTTTCACACCCCTTGCTGGCCCCAGTTCCCATCTCCCGAGACCTGCTTGGCTTTGGTGGCCATTCTATTCTCCCCGGGCAGCCCGGGGAATTCTGTCAGGCTCACCAGGAATTTCGCTGTCGGGAGGGACGGCCGGGCGCCCGCCCGTGGCTATAAGGATGTGAGGAGCTGTGTACTTCTTCCCATCCACCTCGATGGTAGGCTGGGGATCGGCGGTGAACTTGCCATAGCCCCGAATGATGTCGATGCGAGCCTGAGGGGAATGATTTTGGTGATTAACAGCAGGAGGAGGTCAGCTAACGGAGCCAGGGCTTCTGCAGTTAAGGAGGACACCTGTTAAGGCTGGAAAAGTAGCCAGAAATCCAGCAGAGCCCGCTTCCCAAAGGCTAAAAGCATCCTCACCTTCTTTACATTGTTCTCATAGATCTCATTCAGGCGCCTCACGTACGCGTCGCGTTTCTCTTTAATCGTTCTGGAACAGAGCGGGGGCTTAATGTCATGAACCTACGGTGCTCAGCAAAAACCAATTCACACGATTGTCTAGGTTGGAAGGGACCTTTGAGATCATCTAGTCCTACCATCAACCTAACTCTGACAAAAAACAACAACTCGTCACTAACCCATGTCACTAAGCACTATGGCAACCTGCCTTTTGAATACCTCCAGGGATGGTGCCCCCACCACTTCCCCGGGCAGCCCATTCCAACGCTTGATAACCCTTTCAGTGTAAAAATGTTTCCTGATATCCAACCTGAACCTCCCCTGGCACAGCTTGAGGCTGTTTCCTCTTCTCCTGTCACCCGTGACTTGGGAGAAGAGATGCCCCCACCTCTCTCCAGCCTCCTTTCAGGTAGTTGTAGAGAGAGAGAAGCCTCCTTTTCTCCAGGCTGAACAACCCCAGCTCCTTTCAGTAATCAGTCCCTTTAGTAGGTGGCCGCCAGGCCACAAAATAAAGCGGCCCCAAGTTACCCAGCCTTCCCCACCCACGTGAAATTTATTGTGCCTGCCTTCCCAGCCATCTCACTTTTCCAGAGTCCCTTCCCATGGCCAGTTTGCCACCCCTCCTTTTGGAAGGAAATCCTGGCCACATTCCCAGCTCAGCACCCGTGGGAACCCTTTGGGATGGACAACCTGCAGTCGCTCCCACAGGAAGATGCTCATTCCCAGCCAGCTTTTGCCGCACCTACCTCCAGTTGAACTTGACGCTGGGCGTTTCGAAGCCGTAGTCGGCATGGTCGTGGATGAACTCCGCGTGGACCGCTGCGTTCCACATCACCTGCCCCCCCCCCCAAACCCCAGGTCAGCTCGGGAAAACCAGTTTGCCTTTGGGGGACAAAAAACCCCAACCCTGCCACGCTTCCCCATGCCTCATCTCTGCCTGGAGCAGCCCAAGGGACGTGGCTCTGAGCGCTTTACACCATCTCAAAGGCTCAATTCGCTCCGAGCCCCTGCTCCCTCCCCACAGTTCTGCACCCACCACCTGACCCAGACCTGACCCACGGCCCAAGCGCCGGTGGGGAAAGAGCCCTTACCTTCTTTGGCACGCACCCAACATTGACCTAGGAGGGAAATAAGAGCAAGTCTCAGCGTTAAAGGCCTAAGAGAACATATCCTGAGTCAGGCTGGTACCAAATGTTGACACTCTGCCCAGAAGCGTAAAAGCTGGATTACAGGTTTCTGGCAAAAGAGGGCTGTAACCGCCTTTGGTGCCTCAAGGTCTTGTGGTTTGCCTGTTTCTCTTCACTTCCTTGAGGGAGAATCCGGAAGGTCCACGCTCTTCGAATACAAGTTGTTGGAGGTTTTTTTCCATTGAGAATCTCAGAGAGTTACTTGAGAGAAGGGTGTTTTCCATCCCTTTTCCTGCACTCCTGGTCCCAGTACGGCAGCTCTTTCAAGGGAACATACTCAAAGCACATAACTAGAGCCTGTCCCTGTCCCCTCTTTGAGGAACACCTTTGTTTTTCCTGCTTGTCACCGGCTCGCCGTGCCCGCTGGCAGTGCTCTGCCGCTGTGCCCGAGTCTGCAGCAGTGCTGTGCACACCCAGCACTTCTCACCAGCCCTTTATCGGCCTGAAAACAGCCCCAAAACCACCCAACGCCCTCCCGGGGGTGACAGGAATCGGACCCTTCCCGATTCTTGGGCGACAAGGCAGCTCCGCGCATAACGCTCCGTGGCCGGGATGGCGGCTCCTGCCCTCCGGCGTCCTGCAGGACCGGGGCCAGCCCAGGGGACACCGGGACCAGCCCGAGGGCAGGGCCAGCCAGGCGGAACCAGTAACAAGCCCCGGCGGGCTCCGAGATAAACCACAAGGGGGACCAGGACAAGCCAGGGAGAACCGAAACGAGC
>VZTM01030693.1:101691-146340 GCA_013400555.1 Jacana jacana | reverse complement strand
TCGGTCTGGCCCCCACCGCTCCGCTCCGCCTCCGGGCCCGCCCCGACCCCGGTCCCGGCCCGCCCCCGCCCGGTTGAGGAGCGCAGCAGAACGATTTGGGGCTGACAATGGCAAGTTTATTGTTTCAGGTACAGTCAGGAGGATTGCAAGCATTTCCAGGACAAATATACAGAGGGGAGGGGGGGGAGAGGGAGGGAGGGAAATAACAAAAAAGAAAACAACCAGAAAAAAGAAATAATAATAATCGTAACAAAACAAAACAAAAAAGGCAGGATCAACACAGAATGGGAATCGAGCTA
The DNA here is from genome assembly GCA_013400555.1 of Jacana jacana. Taxonomy (NCBI): domain Eukaryota; kingdom Metazoa; phylum Chordata; class Aves; order Charadriiformes; family Jacanidae; genus Jacana; species Jacana jacana. The sequence goes on along the minus strand of VZTM01030693.1, from coordinate 146,041 downwards.
AAAACGGGAAGGCTTCTATTCGTGTTATGACAACGTCCTCCCAAGCAGGAATTGCTTCTTGTCTCCAGTTAGGTTGCTCGGTCTTTCAATAAAATAAGGAGAGCGGTGGGGGCAGAGGTTAGTGCGCATTTCCCTCGAAAAGAAACTCTAAGTTCATGCCAGTTAAACACTAGAGCTGAAAATTTACAAAGAAGCATCAAAGGAGATGGAAGTGCGATTAGAGTTTACCCCTTCCCCTCTGAACAGTCCAGAAGAAAAACAATGACTACAAATACAGCAGGCAAACTGTTGGACTGATGGGTACAGGATAGGTAAGAGTGTCGTAAGGAATTCAGTCTCAAGTTGTGCTAAACGCTCTTTGTCCTCTGTATGGCACATTTTGGTCCATGATGGGGATTTTAAGTTGAGACGAACCCTGATTTCTTACAGAAACGTGTAAATATTGTTGCTCTTTAAAATGCCAGGTAGACTTCCTTCTACAAAGGTTAGGAGAGGTTTATAGGAAGTAGTCTGGGGTACGACGGGTAACATGAGGCTCTCCACGACGAGGTGCTGGGTCAAACTGGAGGCTGCAGGAAAGAAAAAGGCATCACTTTCCCTCCTCCAGTGCCACAGTAAATCCTAGACTCTCTCTACTGCTGCTACTGCTTTACTCATCCCAGTCGCTTCCACGTACAACGCTCCTGCTCCCAAAACAAGCACCCGTGGGAGTTAAAACTCCTCAGCTGGTGGGAGGGCTGCTTACAGAGTGAACACGAGCCAGCACCTCGGCAGCCCAGTGCTACTCTCACACCAGCTCAGCTGAACCTGAAGTTCAGACCCTCACCCAAACCTTTACAAAGCCTAGAGCTACCAAAACAAGTACATATATCAATCTGTCTCTGCTTTCTCCATCAAACTTGGGCAATAGAGGGATTAACAAAACACAGAAGTTCTCACTCCACAGAGAACCATAGAATCATAGAATAGAATCATAGAATCATTTAGGTTGGAAGAGACCCCTGGGATCATCAAGTCCAACCATAAAGGAAGAGGAGCTAATGCAGAACCCAAGAGAAGCTTTGAAGAGCTTAACTCGCTACTTATTTTTAGACAATCTTGCAGGTAGAGCACACAATATTAACTCCAGAGTGGTTTGTGGTGGCTTTTCACAAAGGAAAGTATGAGACACTCCTCACAGCAGTTAGGAAGAGAGAACAGCCCGAGCCAGGTTACTCACAAGGAATATTTTAAAGTGTCATCTAGTTCCATGATAGCAGCCTGGTTCCCACAACGGTAACAGTAATTGGGTGCACTGAAAATGGTAACCACATTCCGGTCATGGCACCAGTTATAACCCTGCCAGAAAGAGAGACACAGGAAAAAAAAAAAAAAAAGAAAAGAAAAAAAAGAGAAAAAGAAATCTGTTAAACCTCAAACCTCAGCCTGTCTGAAGTTCCTCTTAAGGCCTGAAACAGGCCAAAGCGTTTGTGAAACTGCAGACTTCTCGTAAGTGCTTCCAACTGACTTTATTTCATTTAAAAAGAAGCACCATACCGCAAGAACAAGCAGTAGTTACCCAGCAAAACCAGCTTCGACTGCTCTACAGAGAGAGGGGCCATTCCTCAGACACGTGTTTGTCCATGTTGCATAAGAATTAGGGACTGTACCCCAAAGAAGCCTTGAGATGTTAAGGTACACATGCCTTCAGCTCTCATCCACCACAAGCGAGAACCTGCCGGCTGGATGTGAGCGACTTCTGACACGCAGCACTACTTAAGGGATCTACTTGAACTAGATTTTAAAAATACATCTGGTCCACTGACCCACCTGGCATTTTTCCCACAAGATACACAAGAATAGCCCATCAACAGCCAAAATTATGCCTTAATCCCTGTCACATCTGACTGCTGAGTATTATAGGGCAGTCTGCTTAATGCAGCAGCAGTCTAAGCAGAGCACTCAGCACGTTAAGGAGATTATTACTTCCACAAATGGGGTGTGACAGTGTCCCTTTGGCAATTTACTTGGAGAGGAGGTGGAAAAAAGGGCAGAACGTCCCCTTATTAACATCACAGGTCAAAGCACATAATTTTATTTTGCTTGCTGTTTTCACATGGTTGAAGTTCCTCTTTAGTATTTATTTACCTGCATAATATTTAGGTGTCATCTTATGCAAACCCATCAGTGAAAGGTCTCACAGAGGAGACAAGAACAGGCATCTATGCTTTGTTAGCCCCAGCTAGCAGGGTGCTTGCCCTACCTCCATGACAAGTTGGTGAGCACGGGAGACCAGCGTGAGACCATTGGCATGGTTAAATGTTTCCGAAATATCTTGCCCAAATGTGTAGCCAGCACCACGTGGAGATATACCCCAGCCGCCACGATCATCCGGATCTGACCACAACAGATCACACATGGGACCCTTGAAAAAAGATTAAGCATTCTTCAGTAGGTCATTAACAAGATCATTATGAACAGCCACTCTTAAAATATATTTTATTTACAGTAAGAACTGCCAGCATGTCCTTCTCTGCACAAGACAGCTAAGTTTACTTAACACACGTAGAAGCGTCTAGCTACTCACTGCATCAGTATCCTTCCCAGAGGAATGAATACGTGCACAGCTGGCTGAGGAAGGAGTTCATGTCACCAGAAAACTCTTCCCACTTCCTCTTCCACCCACACCATTTACCATTTCACTTCAACTAGTCCGAGGCAATGACACAGACAGCAGATCCACATTCTTACTCCTCATTCTCAGTGCAATAAAAAAGGCCACCTGAGAAGGCGTCTAGCTACTCACTGCAACTGGTTCCAGCCAGTGGGTTCACTGGTGCCAGCCAAGTTGCAATAAAGAAAGGGAAATGACCCCTAGGAGGCTATGAACTAACTTCCAGAGATTGATCTTAAGCCGTCAGCTTATTACCTTACCCTTGTGGCAGGGTATTAATAATTTAGTTTACTCTCCTAAACAGTTTATTGTTGGACCTGGCATTCAAAAATATCCTGGTGTACATGATCTAACACTGGCAAGTGAGGCTCAGCAGCTTTTCTTGCTGAGCTCCTAAGGGGCAGTAAAGGCACTCCAGTATTTATCCATGTCTGCTGCTGTTTCCTACCCACCAACCCACGCTCTGCAGTAGGGATCACACTGACTAAAACTGGAGGTCCTCAGGACAGCCAGATTTCAGCACATAGATAGGCAGCACAGGACCAGAAAAACTCCAGAGCAATAATGTCCTTACACTTAACTACAGGTAGATGAACCACCAGCTAACCCCCCTCCCAATTGTCATGTAAGATTACACATCTTATTTCAGGTTTCCAGAAGGCTTGGGTGGACCTTGCTGCACTGTTCTCGCTGCTATACCACAGATGCTCCAGGACAAGCAGTTCATTTTAATCAGGGATCATTCAAGCCCACTTGCAAGCCCCAACCACTCCAACACAAAATAAGCCATTCTTTCAGACAGTGCTTTCTTCAGTCTTATCTCAGACTCCCAGAAAGTGATGAACCAGGTGAAACACCATAGAAAAAAAGACTGGCTGGCAAGGAAGGATGGTGACACACCATGGCTTCACATGGTGCTTGGTTGTTCACAAGGAAGACCGCAATGAGGCTGAAGGTAGGTAGTAAACACCTTCCCCAGCCAAATACTATGCTTTGAGTCAGCATGACAGTCAAAAATCCCCGTGATTCTGTGAAAAACAGCTGTAAAAACCCCACAGCTTTCCCTTTGTAGATTGCTGTAATCAAAGGCATATTGACTTGTGTTTTACCCAAATGTATGTTCATCTGCTCTAGCTCTTAGAAAGGCAATAATCCACTCTGTAACCGTGTGATTTGCTGCTTAAATGGATCTCAATGCAAGGCTACATTTGCATTTTCCACCCACAGATATCTAAGTTTATGATGCATTTCCTTTCCTGTTACCTCATGTGGAACTTCCTGCAGGCGGTCCAGAGCTCTGATATGATCCAGTGTATCTATGGATGGAGAGAGGCCACCGTGGAGACAGAATATCTGTTCCGGAAAAAAAAAGGGCAATCCATTCAGTGCATATCGTTATGGGAAGATTGATCTCAGAAATAGCTGGGTTTAACTCTGTTATCATTCTTCTACAATTACAGCAGAGAACCCAAATTTAATTCCTGCAGAAGGAAACAAAACTAAGAGGCTGCACCTTGCATGCAGAGATTAAAGCAGCAGCAGAGACACCATGCCTTCTGATTTAAGAATATCTTGCCTCATGGCCATGAGGCCAGATAACTCACATCTAATGTGTCACAGGAGGACCCCCAGCTGTTGAGCAGTCATTTAAAATGAACCATACATGCAACGCTCTGCCATTACTCTGGGTGCAGAATCAAGAGCCTTCCTGCACCATCAACTCCCTAAATTCGTTCTCAAACCCATAAGAAGTACACAGACCCCAAGCCAAGGGACCTTGTTTACAACTGTTCATGTACAGGTCACACAGCACGATCTGCATAACTCTATGAAACGGAGCATTTTCCTTCTTTAAGGCTTACCTGGCCATCTACTAGAGCTGTAAGTGGAAGATAATCAAACAGATCTGTGAAATACTTCCAGACGTTGGCGTTGCCGTACTTCCGCAGACACTCGTCATAAAAGCCATACACCTGTGTAATTTGTCTGCTTTCGTGATTGCCCCTCAGTATTGTGATGCGCTCTGGGTAACGCACCTATTGACAAGGAAAACTCTTCTTTAACACAGGAAGCGTACCATCAGCATGGAAAGAAAGAGTAACACAGTATTCCAAACAGCAATCAAGCACTCAGCTCTGTTATAGAACAGTACGTGTACATGAATGCATTTCCATTTACAACTGCCCAGCTCAAGCCAACGGCAGCATCAATGGGAGAAGCGATTCTTTCAGAACTCCCTGAGAGCGCGGTTTTGCCCAAGGTCATCAGAGAAAAGCTGTCAAACCATACCTTCAACGCTACTAGAAGAGTCACTGTTTCCACCGAATAATAGCCTCTGTCCACGTAGTCTCCCATGAACAGGTAATTTGTGTCTGGCGATTTCCCACCAATTCTAAAGAGTTCCATAAGGTCGTGGAATTGACCGTGGACATCTCCACAAACGGTGACGGGGCAGCGTACCTCTTGCACATTCGACTCTTTCGTAAGGATTTCCTTAGCCTAGTAAGAAAAACACATTTAAGACAAAAAGGTAAGCAGCTACGCTGCAGGTGCAGATGTTATTCCATTGCATTCACACTAGAAACCCCAATTTCACTCCAGCAGCTCAAGCTGACCACTGGAAAAACGTTTTGTTGGGTAAGCAAAGACAACCTGCATTCCACAAACCCCTGTGCACAAGACAAGCAAGTTTGCTACTGTGAGGGCTGGTTGTTAAGATCTTATTGTACAACAAGAACCCACAAATTCAAAGAAGTAATTGAACAAGTTAACTCCCAACCTCCCCTGAAATGAAGCAGCGTCGACTCCAAGACTTGCACTGGATTATATGACTATCATCACTGCTGGGGTTCACCCATGAATCCTGCTCTTCTACCAAACATTTCTCAAGTGCAGGCAAGACAAAGCACTATTCCAGTAAGCTTCATTAGCATCGTGGCCAGACATTATCCGCTTAAGCACTTTTTTTTTTAATGTACAGATTTTGATAGATTTCTCCATCTACATGTTCAACACAAACTCAGGCCTGCTCATCTCAGCTACGTGAACTACAGCAGCAGTCAGCCCCCTCATCTGACTGCCAAAGTCAAGTGCTATTCAGTTTCACAAATGCCTGCAAGCTTCAGGTTGGACATTAGGAAAAAATTCTTCACAGAAAGAGTGGTCAGGCACTGGAATGGGCTGCCCAGGGAGGTGGTGGAGTCACTGTCCCTGACTGTGTTTAAGAGTAGATTAGATGTGGTGTTGAGGGATATGGTGTAGGAGAGAACTTTGCAGAGTAGGGCTGATGGTTGGCCTTGATGATCCCAAGGGTCTCTTCCAACCAAAATGATTCTAACCACAGCTGGCCCCTTGGTACTGCAGGCCATCCCATGTCTCGTCAGCAAGAGTTCAGTGCAAAGCTCAGGTTAGGCAACATTCGTGCATCTTCTATAAGGGTAGAAATACCAGAGGAGATAGTGCATGCCACTTAGGCAGTTGCAGTTCTTTTGAACAGCTTGATTTGCAAAACCACACATAAAGACAGATATTATTTGATATTTACACCAGTAGGAAAACCATGACCTCGTAGACTTCTGCCAGAAGTCATCTGACTCGCAACGATGCACCTACACACAGACTCCCTTTCTGCCACATTTTAGTCTGACTACCATCTCTGTTGCTCAACAGGTTGCTCTCAATCCTACGCAGCCATGTGGAACCATTCACGTTGCCACCTGCACTGGCAACACAGCAGCAGGCTAGAACAACTCTTCTGCCAGCCCTGACAGCCACTCCTCGCTGCCTCCCTCCTCTGGGAACCCTCAGGATTCCCCTCATCGCTGCACACCCATAAGCCACACGTGTTCTCCCCAAGACAAGGATTTCGCAGCAGCAGGTGCATACCATGGAAACGACACTGAACGGCGTGTTCGTTCCCTACCCACAAAGCCAGCCCACCCTGTGACTGCTGAGCAGAGATGATGCTAAGAAAGACTGCGCATGACAAAGCGGCTCATCTGGCAGAAATGCTGGGCGACCACCACGGCACCAGATGAGCTGAGCCCTGTTACTCTGTCAAACAATAATCAACGTGGGCACGGGTGCCGGGGGTTGAGAGGGCTGCCCCAGCTCGCCAAAGGCACTTTCAGCTTGCACTGCGCCAAGCATGAGACAACTGGAGCTGTGTATCATTAAAGGGAACCTTCCCTGCACGTTCCCAGAACACACAGGAACTAACAAATCCATTTCCCTTGCAGAGGGGCAGATTTCTTCTTCTTGCTTAAGCTACCGAGGAAAACAAGTATTCCCAAGCTCCACTCTACTAACCTGGCACAGAACATCCCTGCATACGCAAGAGGTGCTTCTCTTGCCCAGGGCATTTTTTTGCCTGCCAGATTTCCAATCCTCTTCCAAGCACAACAGTTTAACAACTTCTAAAGGCAGGTCACATACAACTGGAAAAGCAAAGTCAGAGACAATTTTAACATATGGAGCCACAACCAGCTTCCCTGGCTGTACCCAGCTGGCAATAAAATGACCACAGATGGAGGGTCGGCATCCCTAAATTTAGTAATCTCTTCATCTACACCCAGCAGTTCCTCTACTAATTACAGCCATGTAATGTAGCCTATCTGCATTACCTTGTTATCATTAGCAAATAATTGTGTTTGTTTTGCTGCCTCCAGCCCATCAATTGATGCAGATCAGTGCTCCAGGCACACCTGAGGCACAGAGAACACCCACAGACAAGCTCAGTGCAATCTAGACAGAAGGGATCCAAGATCACCAGTGCTGAACAGTCACCAGCAGGCAGTGATCTGGCTAGTCATCACCAACTCCCTCAGTTGCAGATGATGGAGCTCCCACCTGCTGCTGCTGCTACTAGGAAGAAGCTGCTTAGCAAGGACCATCACTGGGGTCCCTGAGGACAACACCTGTGTTCACATTCAAACATTACTTGTCTTGCCTCTTTTAGGAAAAGCACGTATTTGGAAAGAACTACTAAAACCCAAGTAGCCAAGGGCTCAGAGTGCATGCTGCATGTGCCTTGCACAGTAGGTAGCCCAAGGGACTTGACACAGATCCTCACAGACATGTCCTGCACATGGACTCAATGACATGGGGTGTCTCTTGCAGTTCTAAACTGACTGGGAACTGCCAAACGTGTTGCATGTTTCTGTGCAATAGTACTTCTGCTCAAGTACCTTTAAGAGCACCTATAGAACCTTCTGAGAGCTTCTACCCTCTGGGACAGACAAATATAAAACAGTCACAAAACAGCTGCTCAGTGTGTTCTGACTTGCACAAAGCAGCAGATGGGGTTTTAAGCTGCAGCCAACTCAACCACAGAAGGTGCAAGGTGTTTTCTGCCTTTAAGTATCACGCATGCCGCTCCCTTCCCAGCTGCATGAAAGAAACACACTTACTTCAAGCCTCTGGGGAAAAGAAGCAGGACACTGTACTAATATCATACATACTTCGCAGTGTCTCAACCACATCATCGTGTTCTCCCCCTGATGTGCCCAGAAACACCATGCACACACCTGGAGAACATGTACAGGTAAAGCAGCACAGGCAACAGGGAAGATCTCCTTTTGCACAGTAACAGGGCAAACATACACTAAATGCATCCTAGGAAGTTAGGCCAGCCCAAGTCCTGAAATTTTGGTACCAGGAGAATCTAGAAGTTTCCCCTTATGAGAAAAGACTTGAAGCTGAAGAGCAGCAGCTTCTTAAGCTGCCTACCAGCTGTTATTGGCTAGCCTGTTCTAGCTTACTATGTAGACAAACATACATGCACGTGAATAGATTTAAGTGTCATTTTAACAGCGCAGAGCTGGTTCAAATCAGGCTTAGGAGCTGAGCTCAGCTGGCCACAAAAAAGTTTGCCCTCACATGACTTTCTAATGCAGAACAAGACTTTTAACATCTTAAGCATCATTAAAAACATCCCAGAAAAGTGGCAACTAACTAGACCACGCCGCTTGCGTGTTTCACTGTGCAGTGCTCAGAGGCTAAAGTCAAATGTCTTAAAATAACAACAGGTCTACTACAAAGCAAGCATGTAAAACCCCGAGAGAAGTACACTGGCTTGCATTATCATGGTTTACTTTAGAAGGCTGTTAGCATATATATAATATATACAACAACTATGACTTAAAATCATACTTTAGCTACTTTTGTCTTAGAAAACCGTGACTAATGTTACCAGCTTCCAAAGCATGTCTCCCAGTTGTTTTGGATGAAAACCATATCCAGGTCAGAAGAAAAAGCAGCAGCTTTTAGGTATTTTTATTAAATTAGCTTCCACTTAGCACAATAGTTAACATGTCTGTGCCTCAAAACTACTCTGAAGAGTAGACTTTGTTGGCTGTAAGCTTGTCCATCATCTCAACTCCATTCTCTTTCCCAGTTCTAGATTCTGTATATAACCCTCACAGACTGGAACACAAGCTTGTCTGCTGTCTAGACCTCAATTCACGTGGAGAAAGGATGGAGAATGCAGATCCCAGTAATTTACTGTGTTGTCCTCACAAGAGGAAACCAAGTGGTCCCAGGCCTTGCACACAACACATTAATGTGCTGCTCCAAAACCCGAGATCCTACACCGGTTTTCAGACTACCATTGGGTCACCAGGAGACTAATCCCTCTGTGAGAGACTTAATCAAATTCACATCAACTATTATACTGTTCAGATTTGCCTACGATAATTGTGTAGGCCAATTCCATGGGTGAAGGGATTATGATCCAAGCAGGAGGCCGATTTTCATCACTATGCTTTCTCTAGAAAAAAAAAACAAAGACCCCCAAGCACCTGCTTTGCTTTCAGAGCACAGAAAACCAACTCCTGGAAGATTCATTTACTGTACCAGGAGCTCAGTTTGACCCCTAGAGGCTCTTACTTCAGGAATCAGAGAAGCCAGCCATGGAGATTCTGACCAACATTCAACTGAATTATCATTCCATCAGCTGCAGCAAGACCAAACTACTATGTCAACAAGCTTGCTGAGGATATTAAAATCCAAAGGAGTTTGGCCTGAACAAGAACCAGCTGGATTTTCCCCAAATGAGCCAGAAGCCAGAGGGATGGAGCCGTCCTGCCCTTCAGCCACAAGGCAGCAGAGGACACCCTAGAGCCTCAAGACTGCCAGGGCCTGTCAAGGTGCACACATGCTCCTAGAGGTACCTGGGCCAGCATACCCTGGGATGAGAATCATCGCTGGAGAGATGAAATATTCCTGGCCACAACTCAACACAACACTCGGCATTTCATGGTTTGAACAGCATCCAGGATGCTACTTGGCTCTATCACTCATACTAATTTCACCAATTAGAGCAGAAGAGCTTGCTAACTCATTCTCCTAAAATTATCCTTATGTGAAATAGACCTCCGAGGGCAGAAGCATCACAGGTATGTGCCAGTAGCAGCAACAGTCCCTACAGCATCAACTGGCTTCTGCTGCTTGGTTTGAAGAGTCAGTTTATAATTACTATTCAATAATCGTACAAAAAATGTAGGTCTTCATTAGGGATTAGATTCGTTCTCCTCCCACTACTTCACAAGACAAGCTCCCAAGCTGCTCACAGCAATGAGACTGTAACCCTTCTTACACATTCAAAGAACAAGGACAGAAAAAAGAAGCTACAAAGAGACAGTTATGGATGGTTGCTTGCCCATGTTTCATTTAAGAGACAGCCTCTTCCTTGCCTTCTTTCATATCCCATTTCATTACCTTGATGAAAAAAACTGAACTTTAAAACATAAGTATTCAGAGATTTCCGTGTCCAAACCTGGGAGCACTTCCTATTAAACGAATACAACTTCCTTTTAGCCTGACTTTCGCTCTATGAAATACAGGATGAACCTGTGCAAGTTCAAAGGCAGTTCAATACAGCCAGCCCTACCTAAGTTAACAATTTCAAAGCCAGCACGAGCCAGAAAGTTGCTATGGCACCTCTGATGAATAATCCATAGGCAGAACTCCATAGATTTTCTCTGCCTACTTTATACAAGTGGAAAAAGGTCTTAACAACATTTTGCCATAAAGAGAGTCTAAGCCCATGATGTTAAGAGAAGTGGTAGGGGATGTGAGACATTCAACGCACATTACCATAACGTGCTGGAGCATTTTTCATGTCTACAAGCTCCAGCAGTGACCAGAATTGTTTCTGCTTCTATTATCCTTTAAATGTCCGCACAATTTTAGCTGGAATTCATTTTGAACACCAGCAGAACAGGAAACAAGTGTTCTCATCTTGTCTTGAAATGACATCTTGATTTCAACTGCATGAAGAATACAAGACTGGTTAGCTGCCAAAATGACGTTGCAACTGGGCAGGTGAAGACAGAATGTGATTTTTACAGGCACAACTGTCAAGAACCACCAGAATGCAGAATAATTTGGCATACCCTCATTAACCCTAGCTATGTCCAACCTTTCCCTCATCACTGTCCCTTATGCCAGCCATTAAATACAACAACGACCCATACAGCCAAGTCTGGGATTTATTTCTCTGGGTTCCCCCTCACCCCATCATTTTCACAGAATGGTTGGAGTTGGAAGGGACCTTAAAGGTCAGCCAGTTCCAACCCCCCTGCCACGGGCAGTGACACCTCTCATTAGACTAAGTTGCTCAAAGCCCCATCCAACCCGGCCTTAAACACTTCAAGGGATGAGGAATCTACAGCTTCTCTGTGCAAACTCAAATTTTTATTTTTATTTAAACTTTTTTTTTTTTGAACTACTGAACTCTTTCACAAATTTAAACTTGAGACAAGAGATATTATTGTGCCCGACCTCTTAGAAATTAGTCATATGAAAAGAGTGCTAGGAAGCCAGACAAGGCTGGTTAGAGTTTCTCCAAATATTATCTTAAGGAAACAAACTAAACCAGCTGACAGGGCTGCTTCACACCAAAAGCAAGCCTGCACACCCAGAAGTTTTTGTAAGCTCCGCTTCACTACCATCTGGGTGATACAACCACTCCCTGAACACTTAAGAATAAGCCAAGTAAGAGTATCACAGCGTATTCACTTCATACCCAAGTTGCTTCCATCAGTTACCAGCACCCTTGAAGAACAAGCACTGTCCTCCAGCTTCTCAAAATACAACAGCCACAGCTCCTTCATTAACAACACAGCAGGAAAAGAAAATAAATGTTTTTCTGTAACAGTTTGCTGGTTAGAACAGCAGATCCCAACAAACAATGCTTGGAATAGGCCACATATCATGCTAATAAATTCTTTCAGGCTTATAAGTTGGGCCTCACACTGGAGACAGCACAGCCACAAGGAACTCTTGCTCTCTCTTCAAGATATATCTTATCATCAAGCCACTGATGTCACTCCTTGCTGCAGCACCAGCCCTTCCCACCACACTCTCTTGGAAGCGATGGAGTTCTGGAGGAAGAGTCATAAAACTAACAGACAATCCCTGCATGGGATACAAGAAAGCATAAGGGAGGAAGAAAACAGAGGCTGGGCAGGGGATTGCCAGATGTCAGGACCACTGGTGAAAGCATGTGTCAGAAAGCCTGGGCCTGGAGTCCTTGGCATTCAAACAAATCACTCCTACCTTTCTGATAAGCACCCTTGGCACGTTAGGAGGTCACAGCACAAACCCTCTCCCCTGTTCGTATCACTGTGGTAGCCTACCAAGAACCCCACAGAAGGAAACAGTCTTCCAAAGTTGGTACTGAGATGTTTAGTCGCTGGCCAAAACGTATTGCCATGAACAGGCGTCAGAAAACATGTTCCCTTTCTGAGCGAACGGAGTGAGACACACACACGATAACACCACGTTCACCGAGCCCTGACGCTAAAGAGAAGGCCAAGCTACTCTACCCTCTGTGCCTGGTAATTATCGGTCCATCCCAGAAAGGAAGCTGAGAGCTCCCCTAGACCACCTGATGCGCAGCAACAGTCTCTGCTGCTCACTGTGGTAAGAAGTATAGAAAGAATAATCTCAGGTACTACACTTGTTACAAATTCAATTCTTTGTCACATCTTGCCAAGTCCAAAGAAAATCCTAACTTGGTCCTAGATTGCAGCACTGAGGGAGTGTTCACACAGGGGTATTTAACTCCTCAGACAAAACCTAACGCAAGTCTGAACATCTGTCTCATGATGGAAAAACAAAAAGGCTCTTGACAGTCTACACTAAACAAATCCAAAGAAGAATTTGCCAAAGGACTGTCCAGACCACGGTCCAAAATAGCAGACTGTGTCCTTTATCCAACCATTTCTCATTCTATTTTAGTCTCCCTCAGCAGCCTGTAAGCCTCTGTTTAGGTCAGCACTACAGCTTATCTCTTATCCCCTTCTGCTTTCCTAGATTACACATCAGATGTCAGAAGCTTTCCTCATTGATTTAGGGCTGACTGTTTAGCATGTGGCTACTACGCCTCATGAGAAGTCAGAACAGATTCCTCCCTGTACACACCACCACCCCTGAGCCTCTCCCACCACTCAAATAAGCCCAAAGCCAAAAGGTTAAAAACATACTATTGAGGGCAATTAGGTATGGGGAAAAAAATCCTATAACCCTGGCTTTTTTGACGACAGGATTATACTGTACTGCACACGACAGAACTCCCGATCTCAGATATAACCCAGGCAGCTGCATCACGGCCTCGCAGCGAGCGGAGCAAAGCTCTTTTACCTTCACAGAATCCCACACACTGCCATTTTCAGCCCGTTTTGCCCGCAGCCCCCCCAGCAGCACGGCTGAGGCCCCGCTAGACCCAACCCCGAGCCAAACCGCGGCGACTCACTCAGTACCACCACCGCGTCCCGGAGAGGAGGGACGGCCGAGGCCCGCCAGGTCCCCGCACTCACCTTTTCGCAGAGGCTGCGGACCTGGCTCTCGCTCAGCTGCCGGCACTCGTTCAGCTGCTCGATCCACTGGTCCAGCTCCTTGGCGAAACNGTCTGGAGAAGACTGAGAGGGGATCTCATCAATGGCATTAAACAGGAGGGTGTTTAGAGGAGGGGGCCATACTCTTCCAGGTGGAGCCCAGCGACAGGACAATGGGCACAAACTGGAACACAGGGAATTCCATCCCACAATAACTTTTTTTACTTTGAGGGTAACAGAGTACAGGAACAGAATGCCCAGAGAAGCTGTGGAGTCTCCTCCTCCGAAGATCCTCAAAACCAGCCTGGATGCATTCCTGTCCAACCTGCTGTAGGTGACCCTGCTTTGGCAGGGGGGTTGGATGAGATGTTCTCCAGAGGTCCCTTCCAACCCCTGCCATTCTGTGTTTCTGTGAGTGCAGCACCAGCTGGGATCTACCCAACTGGGGATTAGCTCTGTGAAAAGGGACCTGGGGGTCATGGTGGACAGCAAGCTCAATGAGTGAACAGCGTGCTGCTGCCAACAGGATACTGGGCTGCATCAACGAGGGCATCACCAGCAGAGATAAACCCACTCTAGTCACTGCTCGTCAGGCCATGCCTGGAATACTGTATTCAGTTTTGGTCTACACTATGCAAAAAAGATGTGGGTGGGCTGGAGAGTGTCCAGAGAAGGGCCACCAAGATCATCTAAGGACTGGGAAGCCTGCTGTAGGAGGAAAAGCTGAGAGAACTGGGTTTGTTCAGCCTTGAGAAAAGAAGGCTCAGTGGAGACCTTATCACCGGGCTGCAGTATTTAAAGGGTGGGTACTAAGAACATGGAAACTCCCTTTTTACAAGGAGTCACATGGAAAAGATGAGAGGTAACGGGTACAACTTCTTCCTGGCGAGATTATGGTTGAATACAAGAGGAACATTTTTCCCAAGGAGAACACTCAGCCATTGCAATAATCTCCCCAGGGAAGTAGTGGATTCCCCAACATTTGACAGTTTCAACATGCACCTGGGCAGAGTGCTGGGACATATTGTCTAGATTGTGCTTTTGCTGAGAAAGGTTAGAGCAGATGATCCTTGAGTTCCCTTTCAATGTGGCCAGACAACAAGGACCAGGATTTTAGGAGATCATTAGTGGGAAACTTTCCCAGGGCTTTTAGCAGAGTAAGATAAGTGAAGCCCCCGAGGTGGGTTTTTCATGTCGGATGGAGAATCGCTGAGGTCCTACTCAGGCTGTGGGGATGTTCTTCTGCTGGGAACACCAAAGCTCATCACAGGTCCCTTAATTGCTGCTGGGTAAAGCAAGCAGGCTGGCAGATATCACCCTGAGATGAAGGTGAAAATTAAAGGATTCAAAAAATCACATCCCTGAAGCAACCTTTCCAACTAAAAGTTTAGCAAAGTAAAAGGGAGCAATATATATACAAAGCCCCATTTTGTAGCCACTCTCAAAGATTGCCCATCATTTGCCATTTCAGTACCCAGAAAAGACGCCTGCCAGGAAACAATCACATACATCTGCATGTTTTATTTGCTTATTTGTTTCCAGCAGATTATTTTTAACCAAATTGCCTGCATTTGTGGCATTGCAGTGGAGAACTTAACAGCCCTGGGATGAGGCGGAGCATCCAGTGTGGCAGTGGACAATAAATCTTTCCACCCAAGAGCTTCCCAAGGGCAGCACACGCCGTGTGCTTTCAGGAGCATAAGGGAGACCGACACCTGCTGTAAAAATCATCCTGTGGTTTGTTCCAAATGACCAAAAACCTGTGTCCTGGGTCTCAGGATGCTATGATGCAGCACTAAAACAAATGCAGAGTGGTTTTTATGTATGCCTTTCAAACGTTTACGTTTTCCTCACTCTTTAATACAAGGAAACCCAATGAGAAAGAAGGCCGGGTGTTAACATGGAAGTCTTGGGTCACTCCTGATGGGAAGAGTATCTTGTACCCCAAGGTTTGCAGAAAAATCAGAGAACAGCATTAACTAGCAGTTAGGGAGCTAGTTAAACTAGTTAGTTATGTACTTCCTGACTAATAATTTGATTATTACCCTAAATTTTAAATTGGAAACAANCCTCCCTCCCCTCAGGGCCCCACCCTCTCGTCATTACGGTCACCGCCTCCTGTGAGGGTGAGGTTGTTGCTGGCGCCGCCGTCTAACGGTGGGCGGTCTCAGTGGTCGGGAGGGGAGGTGGGCTGCTACAGCTGCGAAGGTGGCCAAGGGAATGNTCTACCCAACTGGGGATTAGCTCTGTGAAAAGGGACCTGGGGGTCATGGTGGACAGCAAGCTCAATGAGTGAACAGCGTGCTGCTGCCAACAGGATACTGGGCTGCATCAACGAGGGCATCACCAGCAGAGATAAACCCACTCTAGTCACTGCTCGTCAGGCCATGCCTGGAATACTGTATTCAGTTTTGGTCTACACTATGCAAAAAAGATGTGGGTGGGCTGGAGAGTGTCCAGAGAAGGGCCACCAAGATCATCTAAGGACTGGGAAGCCTGCTGTAGGAGGAAAAGCTGAGAGAACTGGGTTTGTTCAGCCTTGAGAAAAGAAGGCTCAGTGGAGACCTTATCACCGGGCTGCAGTATTTAAAGGGTGGGTACTAAGAACATGGAAACTCCCTTTTTACAAGGAGTCACATGGAAAAGATGAGAGGTAACGGGTACAACTTCTTCCTGGCGAGATTATGGTTGAATACAAGAGGAACATTTTTCCCAAGGAGAACACTCAGCCATTGCAATAATCTCCCCAGGGAAGTAGTGGATTCCCCAACATTTGACAGTTTCAACATGCACCTGGGCAGAGTGCTGGGACATATTGTCTAGATTGTGCTTTTGCTGAGAAAGGTTAGAGCAGATGATCCTTGAGTTCCCTTTCAATGTGGCCAGACAACAAGGACCAGGATTTTAGGAGATCATTAGTGGGAAACTTTCCCAGGGCTTTTAGCAGAGTAAGATAAGTGAAGCCCCCAAGGTGGGCTTCTCAGCCCCGAGCTGAGAATCGCTGAGGTCCTACTCAGGCTGTGGGGATGTTCTTCTGCTGGGAACACCAAAGCTCATCACAGGTCCCTTAATTGCTGCTGGGTAAAGCAAGCAGGCTGGCAGATATCACCCTGAGATGAAGGTGAAAATTAAAGGATTCAAAAAATCACATCCCTGAAGCAACCTTTCCAACTAAAAGTTTAGCAAAGTAAAAGGGAGCAATATATATACAAAGCCCCATTTTGTAGCCACTCTCAAAGATTGCCCATCATTTGCCATTTCAGTACCCAGAAAAGACGCCTGCCAGGAAACAATCACATACATCTGCATGTTTTATTTGCTTATTTGTTTCCAGCAGATTATTTTTAACCAAATTGCCTGCATTTGTGGCATTGCAGTGGAGAACTTAACAGCCCTGGGATGAGGCGGAGCATCCAGTGTGGCAGTGGACAATAAATCTTTCCACCCAAGAGCTTCCCAAGGGCAGCACACGCCGTGAGCTTTCAGGAGCATAAGGGAGACCGACACCTGCTGTAAAAATCATCCTGTGGTTTGTTCCAAATGACCAAAAACCTGTGTCCTGGGTCTCAGGATGCTATGATGCAGCACTAAAACAAATGCAGAGTGGTTTTTATGTATGCCTTTCAAACGTTTACGTTTTCCTCACTCTTTAATACAAGGAAACCCAATGAGAAAGAAGGCCGGGTGTTAACATGGAAGTCTTGGGTCACTCCTGATGGGAAGAGTATCTTGTACCCCAAGGTTTGCAGAAAAATCAGAGAACAGCATTAACTAGCAGTTAGGGAGCTAGTTAAACTAGTTAGTTATGTACTTCCTGACTAATAATTTGATTATTACCCTAAATTTTAAATTGGAAACAACTATCCAGTAGCTACTTGCCAACCCCTTTCTATCCCTGGCCCATGTGCCCCCAACCACCCCCCTGTCCCACTTCGGGGCACCCGATACCCCATGTCCACATGCAGCAGAGCCTGCAGCCACCCAGTTTGAGGCTAAAAGGTGACAAAGGAGCATTTTGGGGTGCAGACATCGCATTTTTGCTCGGTATGGAAGGCAGCTGGACCTGACAGCACCCTCCACAAAGCCAGGGTTCTTGTTACCAGCTTCTCCCTGCGGGATTCATCTTGCTCCTGCGCCAGCGTCCATCACCATAGACAGCACTGCTCGTCCTGTGAAGAGCAGCAGGAAACATGTACAAAACCTTGATAAACTGTGAAAACAAGCTGGAGAGAGGTCAGAGGGGAGGAGAGAAATCAAGAGAGGGGGGACAGTGTCTCAGGAGGGGGATAAATCACTGAAAATGGACTCTGGCCATAGCAGGTGCACCGGGGCAGTTTCCAATGCAAAGGAAGGATTGCAGCTCAAGCCCTTGCACAGCCTCCCCTGAAATACTCCTCTATTAGATACAGAATTGTCTTCAAGGGAATATAAAATGCCCTCCTGCAGCAGCCTGCAACGTTTTTAATTTAAAAATATTTTGGGGAGGAGAAAAAACCCCTCAAAGCCTTAAAGTGTCACAACAGGTTTTGTTTCCAAATGCAGGCGAACCTGGAATGTTTGCCTGTTCCCCACATTGAACCCACTGGCTGATTGGATTTCATCCCTGGGAACGCATGTGCAAATGGGTTTTCCAGCCCTTTGAGGGCACCGCCTTCCACTGCCATGTCTCCAGCGACCGATGCCAACTCCCGCTTAACGCAACGTCTTGTGAGACCAAACCGCTGCTACAGGCCGATGCCCACAGCTTTCGGCCACGCGTTGCTTTCAGCAAGCTCCTTGCCATAAATAAATGACTTGCCCCCAAGAAATGTGTTAGCAACAATTTCATCTCTTAAATTAAGCGGGCTGAAGCACAGCTGTCTCTCTTTTGCCTGTTTAGTGGATAGAAGGGCCTGATGATGAAAGACTGGGGGGAAAAACAGGACGTCAAATTGAAAAGCCCCGGGGAGATGAATGCGAGATAACCGAGAGAAACATTTATAGTCTGAGCTTTGGCTGAAATGCTTTCCCCTCCCAGGCAGCCAGATTTCCTTCTCGCCTTCGTGGAAAGCACCCAGAGGAGAGCTGCCGTGTGAGCACCTTGGAGTGGCGATAAATCCAATTATCAGAATCGGAGCAGACAGTTAAGACTACACAAGTAAGCAAATTTATTTTAAGACGGAACAAATATCGTGGCAAACGACAATATGCAAATTCAGTTGAGAACAGGGGTAAATATCAGACTTTGTTTTCAAATCGATATAAAATATAGTCAGATTTTATTTTGTCCAAAAAGCAGCTCGCGTTGGGGGGAGATTGGGAGGGGACAGGTCTGTTAACGCCATCTGAGGTGTGTGTCACCTGCAAAACCTCAGGCTCTGGAGGCAGCTCCTCTGCCAGCGGAGATGAGCAATGCCAGAGGAGGTGGAGGTGCCTTCAGGAGCTCCCGAAGCTCCCCTTGATTCCAATTTTCTACTTTCTTTGTCATAAAAAACCCAATTCTTGACACAAAGCAAGGGTCAGGTTCATCCCTTCTGAGACCCTCAGTGCCCACCTACCACCTACGTGCAGTCACGGGGATACCGGCTGCTTTTCAGGGTTGGGCATCTTTGAAGGCACCCGCACCTCCTCCTCCTCCTCTTCCTCCTCCTCCTCCTCGCTGGCTCTGATGGACTGACCTCGTGCAGCCCAGCCTGAAAGGCCAGTGAGGGAGCAGCTCACCTTGGATGCCAGAGGAACTGCCGTGGCGCGAACGAGATCAAATCCCCTCCCAGCGTGAAGGTGCTGGCGCGCTGCTTTCTAGAAAAGCCATCCCAAATAAAAGCAGACATAGAAAACATTAGATTGTCAATGATGCTTTGAAACAAATTCAAGTTTATCACATTATATTTTTTTCTTCATGAGCGTGTGTGTCGACTTCATACAAACAGACAAGAAAGACGTTGTGAACTTCAAGCTCTGGATCGGCATGTCATCAGTTAGCATCCCCAGAAGCACCATCGGATACGGGAGAGTTAGCACCAGAGAGTTTGGAGGACCTAACTGGTAACATGCGTCATTTGGAAAACCTGGGGACAGGTTGGGAATGGGTGGTGGTGGGACATGGTACAGTCTATTAGAAACAATACAAGGCAATTAATGAGTTTTCATACAGTACAATACAGTCACTGATCAATTAACCCTTTCAGTACAGTACATGACAAGTAACACTTTGCACCCTGTTAACACTAGGAAAGGAGACTTTGGGCCAGAGGGAGGTGGCTGGTAATTTAACCCTTCTGCCTTTTAATTTCTGGGTCTGCAGATTGCCCTTGCTGCTTTTCAGATGTGTCTCTGTCCCACCCCAGCTCAGACAGCTCTTCCCCAGCGTGGCTCCTGGGGGGGATACGCTAGGGGACTGGGATGCCACCAGCCCATCCGCCCGCAGCAAGGCTTTCACCCACATTGTCCTGCTTTGGCCAGGGAAATGGGAGAGCCACCGCCCCTCTGTCCCATGCCAGCCACTGAACTGATGGAAAAACCTCAGATTTGTGTTTTCCTCTGGCCAATTTCTGGTGCCAAAACATGCAGAAAGGGTTCAGAGGTTGAGTTCAGGTGGCCCCAAGCCAAACTCACTTCTTCCCTCGGCTGTAGTGAGAACAGGGTCCATTGGAAAAGTGCTAAATTACAGTACATTGGCATTTCCATATGTCAACTATTGAACAGCAAAACAGATTGGCTGAAAACAGAATCAGTATCGTACAGTAAGTTCACACTTAATTCTTCACCGTTTCTACACTTGTAACACATGCATTTTATTTCCATTAGTTTAATGCCAGTAGGACCAACATCCTCCAGAACAATGATCTAACATTAAACAGAACTTCCTAAGAAAAATATTAAGCATCACATAAAATTTCAGAAAAATTTCAGAAAAAAATGTTAATTAGCATCACAAGGTACTCAGATTTACATTTAGGAGTTTTCATGCCATGACTTTAAAACACCTTTTGGTTAATATCCTGGGGGGGGAGTGGGTTAGGGGAAAAGAAACCCAAAAAACAAACCAACCCAAGAAAGAGAAGGAACAGTTGGGGAAATAACAGATCAATCTATATGCATACACGCACATACACACATGCACGTATGCGTGAAGAGGTGCATGGGTGTGTGCGCATTTTGAGACTGCTTCCTGCAATGCACAACTACTTTTGATAAACTTGACTCATTTCAAGGGCATTTGTATGGGTCCAAAAAGACTCTCAAGAAAACAAACTCTATCAAAGCAAATTAAAATGTCTCTCTGGGAGAAAAAGAAAAGGTTGGTAAAACATCACCTGTGTGCCATTACACCGCGCTTCTATCTTAAAACCCTTAAAACAACTACCTTAAAACAACTAAAAAATCCCTAACATGCGCTTTTTTTTCACCTAAAAGGTCCTTCCAAAGGAAGAGGTGCTGTGCCAGGCTTTGCATTTGGGCCTCACGTGTGCCGTGCAGGAGAAAACGCTTACTTTTACCCTCTTGAAGGATGAGATGCCAACTCCAAGGGGCAAAAATCTATACCTACGGGGGGAAATAAATAAAAAAAAAATAGCCTGTTCCACGTCCCCCTTTCTCACCAGCTTCATTTCCAAGGACTCAAGGAGACTGGTGAGCTCACTGGGGGAAGAATTTTCCAAAGGGTTCGCCTATATCCTCATGACAGCAAGCAGGATGTAGGGTTTGCGTCACTGAGGTACTTTCTGAAGAGGCTGTCCCCTTGGCTGCTATCGTTCTGGGGGTGCTCAGATATAGCAGCACCATTGCCAGGTGCCACTTCTTTAAAGCTAGTTTTGTAGTTTTGTAGGGTTAATTTGAGGGGGGGGGGAAGGAAAAAAAAAAAAGAGAAAATTTGTGGATTCAATTTACATTTCCATTTTCAATTCCAATCACAGAGGATGTAAGAGCATCGTATTCAGGCTGCTCAAGGTTTGTGGTTTTTAACCACCTTCAATTCCCACTGAATACCCAAACCCATGAAGGTCTACTGAAGAAAGAAGCTTGAATTGAACCCAAGCAAAACCAGCCACCACAACTGGAGTTGGTCAGGAAAAATACTTCATCTGCTGCAACAAGCAAACCCCATACACCTATTTTGTTTCTTGGTGAAAGTTATTTCCACCATGTCCACTTGCTAGCAGTGAAGGAGAAGACCTAATTCACTTCTCTCCATTCAAACTAATCATGCAGTACTGGTGGGGCTTATCCATCATGCTCCCATCGAGGAGCATTGCCAGAGAAGGACTTGGATCAACTATCGCTTGTCAACGAGGACGAGCAGGAGTCCCCAGGGTGGGTGACCCCCAGCCTGAAGGAAACGCAGCACTCTAGCAACCACCATGATTTACTTGCTGCTATGGAAAACCCACGTGGGCTTTTAAAGAAGCAAAACTCTGTCAGTTGGTTGAGAGCAGATGGTTTGGGACATCAAAACCTGGATTATTCTGCATCCCAGGGATCATCATCCCGTTTCAAATCCTAGAGATTTATGTCTGTGTTTACTACAAACTCTATTCTATCACTTTCTCGCTGGCAGGGGAGCTCTGGTGCCCCACCATCCATACCAAAATACCACAGGAATTCAACAAGAATAGCGATACACCTCTGAATTGCCTCCTAACACGATATCCAGTCAACTCCTAACACTGCATTTCAAATTCAACAGCAAACTCCATGGTTATTATGCTCCATCTTCTAAATCATCTGTGAGTCTTTTTACTTAAAAGGTACCTTTTGTAGTTTAAGTCCACAATCAATCTCAACAGCACTTTCAGTACAGGCACAATGATGGCTTTTATTGCAATGGCTTGAGCGCAGTCTTTATTGACACCAGTATCTCAGACTGGTTTTAACTCGGCTGCCTGCTAATGTAGACCGGGATGTCATACCAAAACCAAGAGCATCCGCTCTACACTTCTCACTCTGGATCTGCTTCACACCCTCCGGTCAGCTCAATTCCAAGTGTCAATTAGACGATCTCGCACCACCCCGATCCCTTTCGAGACTTCTCCTGTATCTTTGGTGTTTTTAAAAGCCATGCGCTGGGGTCTCTGGATGACCTCAAAGTTTACAACAACCGCGTCTGCCTGGACGTCAGTGAGTTAGATGTTCGTTCTGTTGTGTAAAAGAAGCTTGGATGGGTTTAGTTCCCTAATTGATAAAATCTCTAACAGATATGTAATGGAAGTCAGGCACCAGACAGTGGTCACATACACCTCAAAATTATCTTCTGATGGCCTCCAAGTAACTAACACCGCGCCTAAGAGTCTAAACAGACTGGGGAAAAGAAACAGTTCAAAACTCAGTGCTAATAGTACTTACAAAAGTGCAGTGCTCAAAATAGTTAGAAGCAAAGTGACTACTAGTACTTAAAGTGCTAGTTCCAAAGTTGGTTTGGTTCAGTGTCCGAAACACGGGTAGAACGCGAGGGGCAGCTAGGGGTAAAATTAAGAACAGACAGCACTGCAACTGCACATGCCACACCAAAAGTGCTTCAAATCACGCCATCGCGGAGAGATGCATAACGCTACGGCTCAGCTGGGGAACACACACGAGCAAACGACTTGACACCTGTTAGGTTACGATAAAGAACAGCTCCATCAACTCCATCACTACGAACCCATTCAGAAAGCAAGTGGTCACAGCTTACAAGGGAAAAAAAAAAAAAAAGAGAAAGAAAAAAAACAACCAAAAACACCAACCAAAACCCACCCCAAAACCAAGAGTCTCTCAGAACATTTACGAGTCTTTGCAACTATGATACTCAAAGTCTAGCAAAAGCAACCCTGGAAAGCCTGCACAGTGTCTGCAACAAGCTTCGCCAACGCTTTATCATGCACTTTATGGAGGAGTCCTGCTGCAGACTGCCTCCTTTGACACGCTATCTTACAGTTAGCCTATTTACCTATTTATTTGTGGTTTGCTTTTTTATGTTTTTTTTTCTTAGCTTTCTGACTATGCATTAAGCTGGCTTTTTTCTCTGAACCGCCATACCAGTCAAAGGACAATTAATGCAAGAACGAGACAATGAAGGTGGCCTAGCAAACACTGACTGACAGTCCGAACGTCCCATCGTTGTTTTCATGAAGGAAAACACTCTGAGGACGTTGGATCAGCATGCTTCTGGGAAGAGGCTGGAAAAGGAGGATTCTTCCCGACAGAAGGCACTTCCCCTTTCCCTCTTTAAACACGTGCTGCCCACCTACTGTCCCATCACCTATTCCAGCTGCTGACAGCTGCTTTCTTTATTCCCCCACATCAAGCTGCAAGCCCAGCCCTACCTTTATACTGCTGCTGGAAAAGTGAGGAACACCACTGGCTGGAAAGTGGCTGCAGGAATCTCCCTGCTACGCTCTGCCTTAGTCCCCGTCCTCAACCTGTGCTAGAAGTGGCTCCTCGCAAACTGGGATGTGCTCCAGCAGCGTCAGGAGCTCCACACTTGTGAAAACAGGGTGTTTTTTCCCAAAATGAAAGTGGAAAATGAGAAGGGGCAACCAGACCTTCAATTCTCATTATGTTTCAGTAGGCATCCCAAATAAAAATGTCACTGAATAGCATAAGAGGCTCCCCAGCCCCACACCCATCGCCCTCAACTCTCCCAAGTGTTGTACTAGGCAACATCTGGCTGTCCAGCATCTGGTGCGTCTGAAATGGGTACAAATCTTTGTTATGGAGAAAGCTCTTCTTAAAACAGAAGTATTGGCTAGCTGGAGTTGGCAGGGTATGTTGGGTCTGCTTCAGGTACAGCTGCAGACCTTTTCCAAATCAGAGAGTGAGTACGAGGGAGATGGTTTTTTGGAAGCCAAGAATACTCAGGGGGAAAAGAAAGACTTACAAACCCAGGTCACTTATTTCCACTACCACTACAAAGACCTGTATTTAAGCAAGCAAAAAGCAAGGTCAGGCACCCAGGGGCTATGGATGTAGATCCATCTTTGCAGACGCACATCTGGAAAGAAAGGAGCTTGGAGAACACGTGGGAGCTGGAGAAGGCCAGTGCACAATTAGAGGTGCTTGGGGAACACAACCATCTCAGTCCACAATCCAGCTCAGAAAACTGCTGAAATGATATATCCAGCCTTGGTGCCAAAGCCAGCAAGGTCTGGGGCGAGTCCACAAGCACGTGTACATGGCCACTACCATGCCACCCAGCGAGGAGCCAGTCCAGCAGCAATGGAGAGTGAGCATTAAGGGGAAGAGGCGTGCCAGCTTGTACACCACGGCTTTATCATAAATGATGGTGGAGTTTTGCAGGATTAAAAGAACTCATTGAGTGAGGAAGCATCTTCCAGGTCAGTATTCAAGCCTGATTTTGCAAGACTGGCATATATCACCATTTCCTATACGTAAGCACCGGGATAACATTTGGTTTAAGTGCCGTTGACCTCAACGTTGAGACCAGACCCAAACACTGTTTGTATGGGAAACTTATCAGCGTGAAAACTCCAGTACTAAAATTGTAGGTCTTTTTATAACATGTTCTTTCTTGTCTTCTGATTGCAAGGGTTTTTGGCAGATGATTTGGGAGCGGATAATAAATCTAATGCTAGGACACCGTGTTAAATGGCACAGTAATTTCCTGCGCTGCTCTCACAGGGAAGTTTTCACATTGCACTGTATTTTTGCTGGTTTAGTTTGTCCTAAGGACACGCTGTTGGTCACGTCTGAGACTCCCTGCAATTTTTCCTCCACCTGGACTGACAACCCTGTTAAATTTTTAAAAAGAAAAGCTATTACCGGTTTTTGGAGAAAAGGCTGCGTGCTAGCCCGTGACCTCACCTTCAGCCTGAGCTCTGGATTTTAAAGGCATTTGTAAAATCCTGCTTCAGCTGGCACGCTAGATTTTAATATAAATATTCTTGGCAACTTTTCCAGTCTCCAAAAAACAACTACTTTGAAATTTTATTAGAAGCAGCGTTTTATTTTTGGAGGCGGAGGCTTTTGCTGCGTTGCAGCCTGCAGATATCTGTGTGCCACAATTAAATGCTGATTTTCAGCGGTGAATAAAGTGATTCCCAGGCAGAGCCTGCTGCCGAGTACAATGCGGGTCCAGATCGCTCGGTATCAGAGGCATAATGCAAACTGAAGATGCAGGGCCATTTTTAATTCTATGCTAATTACCACAACAAAAACCAGACCCTGCAGGGGAAGACCGATTCCGGGAAGAAATAATCATCCATCTTTTGTAGTCCTTGCCATGCTGCTCAAAAAGCTGCTTATTTACAAAATGGCAATCTCCAGAAAAAGGCTGTGTGATCACCGTCTGAAGAAGCTATAGACTCAGATCGGTACCGCTACCCTTTGGGGTTGCTCTGCCTGGGAAATCCCGCTTTGAAACTAAACGCTATAAACTTCACTGATGGGAAACCGCCTCCCGTTCAACAAACACCAACTGCAGGGCTAATGCAACCCACAGGAATGATGCTTGGGGATCCCTGCTTTGAAATTCAGGCTCTTGGTTTAGAGAAGGAAAAATCAAACGACCTTTAAATTATTGATATGTACACAATGATGTATACAGCAAAATGAGATTCCAAATGCAGACCTTCTGCGTTCTGTATTGTTACATAAACATGGATGAGAAGCACGTTCTCCCCTGCCTGCACAAAAATATCCATTGTGCAGGATGACATAAAAATGTTCTTTTTTGTTTGCAGGAAAGAAATGAAAAAAGAAAAGAATGTATAAACCCATGAACCTGACCAGAGTCATTGTGAAAGGGATGAAAGAGCCCCTAGTAACAGGTATGCAATCTGCTTCTGATCCCCCAGGTACCGCCGTAGTCCCTGAAGAGGTGCTCACACAAGATTGTCTCCATCTCATGGAGACGTGAACCTGCACCTTTGGGTCACAGTCATGCAAAACAACTGCCTCAGCAAGTCCTCCCATTGCAGCAGTTTCTCCTTGACCATCAAGATACAGTCTTCATCAAAGAGGAAACGCGTCCAGGGGAGCAGCATCTACATGGCAAATTTATTCCCGGGGACCTTGCAACCACAGCTGCTGCTTCTACCTGGGGATGCCAACACCACTGACTCACTACCACAGGAAGGGCTCTCCATCTCTCCTCTTTGCATATCCACACACGTTGCTAGATGTCATTGATGCCTGTGTCTGGCATTATGAGACGTGTTCCTGGGGGGTGGCAGAGTAACTGCAATACATTGCCCTGTTGTAATGACGGTGCCGGAAGACGGGAACATTGGACCAGAGGGACCGCATGTTGAAAGCAAAACATTTTATTACCATCGGTTAAGCTTCATAATGCACACTTATGAGTAAGATAGAGGTTATATAAAGATCACTTTGCTCACTACCAACTACAGCTTCTGGGATTAAATGCAGCAGCTGTTGAGTGGTGCATAATAGGACCAGTGGAAAGAAAAAGAGAACATACAGTTGAAATGGGGGGCGGGGGGGGAGTAGCTTGGCAGAAAACAGTCCCCTAACTCGAAATGCAGACAGAAATAATTTCTTTTTTCTGCTGTACAAAAAGCCACAGCATCCTAGACAACAGCTGGTGATCAAGTACAGCCCCTCTCCAACTCAACACCCACCTTAGCATCTACCACCTTGTACGGGTGCCACAGCACCAACACAACTCGGGAAGATCGGAGGGAGCAGCTTTCGCTTGAGGGGTGAACGACACCTCTACAGTCAGCAGATCAAGCCCAGGTCCAAAGCAGGATCCTGCAAATATAGCAGCTCCTTGCTTGTTTAATTGCAACCCCATCTCATGGTACACAGGAGTTTATCAGAAGCTTTGCATTGCCATGAAGGCAAGAAAGGTGGATTACGACTCGTACATAGCCCGGATTCAGGATGGTTGGCAACAACACTCTGCAACTGCTCACCTGGTGCTGATTCAGATGTGTGATTTTTGGTTTGTTTTCTTTAAGTTTCCATGCAATGTTTCTGACAGTAAAAGCCATCCTGAGATGGTTTCTAAGGAATGCAAGTTTCTTCCAGCATGAATTGCACCTTCAATCTAAGATCAAAAATATGGTTATCTTCTCTAGAGGTCAGAGGTCATGAAAAAGCTATTTTCGATCATCTACTAAAGAATCACTAACGTAGTTTAACAGCACCAGCTTTTTTAGCCCAAATCCGTTTACCTTCCAGCCAATCTTCTACAAGCAGCTTCAAATTGCATCAAACCTTATCCAGAGGAACACTCTGTTCTGATCTCCCCTTTCCCGACATTATAACACCCTTCTTAGTTCCTGCATTCACATGAAATTCAAGGGAGAGGGAGAAAATTCCTCCACCAGTAAAAGAGGGCTCCAGCTATTGCTAGCACAAACCCACTGATTTTTCTTCTGGAGAACAAACTGTTTGGCTGCTAAGGTGGGAAGCTCTTGGAAGACTGAAAGCCTGGAGGGGGCTGGTGCTTAAGTTGATGCAAGTGAAAGATACCCGTGCCTTAGCCTCTTGCTTTTGCACAGCATCTTCAGCCTCACTGAGAGGAAGAGGTTGGCATAGGTTTTGAACAACCAGAGAGAGCAGCTCTAGCGCCTGTTGCAACAGCTTGAGCTGCAGTATGGAGGAGGAGGATGAACTTCACTTTGTGTAAGGCCCGTGAAGATGAGAAAGTTAAGAGGATCTTCCAATTGGTTCTTTCTCCTTCTATGGCCCATAGGAGCTAAAAAGGCTGAATCTCTCTGCAATAAGGTCCTTCAGAGCCTGTCTCAGGAGGAGATTTGGAGACAAACAAGAATGGTAGACCAGTCCACCCCAGAGAACCACCATGCTCTCCAAAACAGCCTGCAAAGTCCAAGCCATGGTTCAGTCTTCACTCTTACCTCTTGGCTCATGTCTCAAGACTTTGCTCCTCTCACTTTCTGTTTCTCTTTTAGGGAGCTTGTAGAAATGCTTTGGGGGGCACATCTTCTCCTTTATAGGATAGCCAGCAAAAGCAACTGCATCTTCACCAGGTTTGGAGTTACAGTCCCTTCCCATTCTTGGATCATCTTGGAAATGGCAGGAAGATTTCAGAAACTGTGGGCTGCTGTTGAACCCTAGTGAGGCTGTGGGTTGTCTAAAAAGGGATAAGCAGGTTTAAGGAGGTTATCCCTGCTGTAGAGCAGGAAAGAGGTGAGAAAAGCAACAGGTTAAACTGCAGTTCGCAGCTGCAGGGAGGAGTATGTGGGGACCATCTCTGCCTTAAGCTCTGGATTGTGGATTTTCTTGGGGTTGCACATATATCAGCACAAAACATGCACTGCCAAATAAACTGACAGTTTTAAGCTGGTTTTGAAAGAAAAGGCTCTGTAATATGCCTTCACCAAGATAAGCCACAGTTAAAAGCTGGCAGCATCTGTGAAAATGTTCATCAGGTGACTCCAGCACCTCCCTCTTCTTCTTTTTATTCTTTTTTTTATTTAATAAGATAGCTAGAAGGATCTTATCACTTGTTAACTCCAAGGGTCACCCCCAACAGTGCTGGGGGATGAGTGTGCTGCTGTAAGCAGAAAATGCCGTTACCAAGCTTACGTGCAGACTCCCTGCTGGCACATGCCGATCCCAGGATAGACATGTCCTTATGCTCTCCACAGCAGGTGCCTTACTTGAGTACAAGGCAAGAGTTAAAAGTCCCATGAGGCAGACAAAGAAGGCTAAAATAGTTGGGCTCCTGCGGTATCCAGGATAAAGCTGTTTACACCTTCCCTTTGTAGTCACACTGTGTTATACAATACACGTGGGTGGTGGTACCTTGCCTAGCTCAGGACTCTGTTGCCACTTTGACTCAGGTCCCATGTGCAGGTTCTGGCAGCCCTTGGTCCTGGTGGCTCCCAGCATCATCACCCACTGGAGCAACAGGAGCCAGCACAGGACTGTAAAAGAGAAGACAGGCGACTTGGCAGAGTCACAGCTCTTATCTCAACATCTTCATATCTACTTTGCTGTGGGTACGCTCGTCCCGTGTCCCTGAACTTACTAACCCACATCAAACCCTTGGGTCAATTCCCAAACTGGTGTGGAAGCGCCTTGCTCTTAGGCATGCAGACACAAAAAAAAAGTGACTCTAATTATTCTGCAACCAATTTAAATGTCCTGGGGAGGATGAAATCCTGGCAACATTCAGCTCAAGACGTGTATTTCCAAACTGCAGCCTACTTCTGCCTTCACAGAAACAAAATTAAGGTTACACGTAACAAAGGATCCAGGCACAGCATCGAGTTGTGGCGAGAAGCAAGAGTCTAAGCTCAGAGCAATACTTGTAGCAGAGGCAGCAAAGCCTGTCCCTGGGGAAGCTGTCACACGCTGCCTACAAGTGAGATGTTGTGAGCTGGCTGCTCGGAGGGAAGCTAGCCTACGGTAAGCGCGTGATCAAATCTGCCCCAGGTAACGGGTTCAGGCAACCCTACTCGACATGAGAATGATCACAGAGGGAATGAAGGGCTGGGTGGTTAAATAGCTACTCCTTTGCAGCAGCACCACCCCATGAGAACCTGCCTTGACCTAGAATTAGAATCACAGAATCATAGAATCATTTAGGTTGGAAGAGACCCTTGGGATCATCAAGTCCAACCATCAGCCCTACTCTACAAAGTTCTCCCCTACACCATATCCCTCAACACCACATCCAATCTACTCTGAAACACAGTCAGGGATGGTGACTCCACCACCTCCCTGGGCAGCCCATTCCACTGACTGACCACTCTGTGAAAAACTTTTTCCTAATGTCCAGCCTAATTAACACCTCCCAAAGCCCCACTGTCCATGCAATGGCTGCAGGAGCAGATGAGAGCTGCAGAACAGGATGCCTTTGGTCCCTGGGATGGACAAGGACAAAGTGTATCAAAATAGATACAGAGGAAAATGACTGCCTGGGAGAAATATAACCAGATATGCGTGGTTTTGTCCTACATGGGCTGCAGCAGTTAGCAAATGCACTGGGATGGAAGGAGCCAAGGCACGTTTGGGCATTGCACATTTCCAGAGAGGTTCATAAGGAAGGGCTTGAAAAAGGTGAACTTCTGAGGAAAAACTCAATTTAGGGCTCTCAAGCCATGTCGCCCATGAGACATGAACCAGACTGATAAATACTCTTAATGGTCAAACTGGGAAAAAGAACCACACAACCAAGATTGGGCCCTGCGAGTAAACCAAGAAGAAAACGTCTCTATACACTGAGCCAGATAAACAACGACATGGGAGGGGTTGCCACCCATGCTCCTTTAGTGATCTTGATGTTTTGCAACCAGATGGAGCAAGAAATAAAATGCCAGTTTAAAGGATTTGCTCTGAGATAAGAGGCACAAGGTTTGGTTCACTTTGTGAAACGTGGTGCCTATTCGCAGCTGTATAAGTAAGCGTTTGAGCCAAAAAACCTATTTCCCTTATTTTAACAGGATGGCAGGATTATTAAAAATGCTTAAATTTAAAAAAACTTCACCAGCAATTACAGTGATGTGCATAAAACCTTCAGAAAGGGCCAACAAAACCTTTTCTATCTCAGAGAGAAAGGAAAGAGATCACGTGATCAGTAAACACACTACAGCTTTAAAGGACTTGAAAGTAACTAGTTTTTGATGATTAGGGATGGAAGGGGAGATGGACATGTTAAATTGACACCAGCTGACAAAATCCCCTTGCCAGAGAGCTTTTAGAAGCTAGAAACACACAAATGGTTTAGCCAGGCAAAGTTTCAGGGCTGGTCCTTGGGTTTAGTTCTTCCCCTGGTGTTTACCGTTGTGACTCTGCAAAAGCACCGTAGCTCAGAGAAACAGAGTAGTCTGCCCCAAAATTTCTCCCGGACTGGAGGACTAACTACCAGGCACGGGTACACTAGTATAATCCTGCACCCGCCAGGAAAGGCGAGGAGCAGCAAAGCAGTGGCTTGTGTATGCATTATGCAGGCACTGACTGAGCTATAGGATCTAGGATAAGTACTACCGCAAAGAACTGCCTCAAAGCCTTGACCTCTGTTCTCGCCTGTCAACGGCCTCTGCTCAACCCCTCTGTGCCACCCAGCTGGGAAAGAGTCTTTTTAAAAATGGCACCAGCACAATGCTACTGCTTTCAAACTCTTTTCAGAGTTCATTGGTGCCTTGGCAAAGGAACTACCCTCAGAGGCAGCTCATTCTCTTGCAAATACATCTGTTGTGACCTGTACTATAACGATCTCGGGAGCATTCAAAAACCTGGAAGAGAAAAAGCAGCTATCGTGAATGCAACTCAAACAGAAACACGTCTGCTGACTGCAGACCGAGTTTCATTTAATCCAGAGTCACCCCTCCTCTGCCGCCTGTGGCCTCAGATTGCCCCCGCGAGCTTCCCCGAGGAGAGATGGGCTTTTTACACCAGGTTAAGTCCCAGCCACGCAGCAGCACATCAAACTCCTCCACGCCACGCTCAAAGCAAAAATGCCCATTTGCACAGCAGCCATGATCGAAGGAGAGATTCCAGAGACAAACCTGCTCTTGCTCAGCACCAGTTACTGAGGGAAGCGCTGGGAACGACGCAAACGCCAGAGGTTGTGCCGCCACGAGCCCTCTGCTTTGCTCCCGTGCTGTGAAGCCATTGGGGTCTGCTGCTGCCAGCAGGGCGTGCTTCAGCTCACCCTTTTCAGTGTTCATGCAGAACAGCAGGGATAATTAATTTATGTTAAAAATACCAGGACTGCATTGGCACATTCAGCCTCTCCCCTAGGAAGAGGAGGGAAGAAAGAGCAACCGCTACTTGACAGATGTTAGTCATACGCTTAAATGCACTTCTGGAAGGCGGCTGGATATATATGGTGTTGAGTGATTATAGAGCAGTGTGAGAACCTGCATGGAAGAGAAGGAACCTCTCTCTACTTATACCTACACAAAACTGTCAGATCTCCTTGCAATAAAACTGTTACTAAGGAAAATCCAATTAACTTTCAGTGCAGCCGAAGCGTCTGGGAGTTGGGAAAAAACCCAAATAACCAGGATTCTTCAAGCAGTTATCTGGCCTGGCTGGGTGGGCACTGCTTGCAATGCAGCAGGGAAGGAGACAGCAACACAACCACATTAAGACAAGAAAAGCTTTCTGGGATGCATAACCTGTAGCCTTACCACCAAGGAAATCAATGGAGGGGCTTACAACTTAGCTGGAGGAAGCAGAGCCATCTCCACAGAAGACAGAGCCACCTGGGACTGAATGCCAACGCTTGATATTCAGTGTTGCTTGTTTGGGAATTTTTTTTCCAGGTCCCAATAACGACCCGATGGTCTTACTGTGGTGAAAGCAGAACGAGCTCTTCCTCTATGGAGCGTTTTACTGCTGGAAGGATCACGGCAAACTGAAATTCAAGTGCTGGCCAGTTTTGCCTTGAGATTCCAATTTGTAAGGAAGGAGTAACAGCAATGCTGAACTAATGCTGCAGAAAATCAGAAAGGCCATAGATGCCAGAGGAGGGAAAGATGGAGCATGAGCATGAATGGCAATGGCAGGAGAGGAAACAGGGGAGACTGAGCACAGGGAAGGGCCAATCCAGACAAAACCACAGTAAAAGCTAGCAAAGTTCATGTAAATATTTTGATAACTATTCACATTATTGCATGATGACAATACACTTTTCTGTAACAATCCTTGGAGATTTGGGAACACACAGGAAAACCTGTGTTCTCAAACAAACTGGCTCAGGGAGCTTATATTGTCACTAGATGCATTTTTTACATCTGTGTTTAAACAGGTATCTTGTTGGTGCTAGAGCTACTGCTTGTGTTGTGATGGTGGGGAGAGCGTAGGAATATTTAGTATTTAGGAGGATATTTAATATTTAGGAGAATGCCTGTTGATGGGCTATTTTTTCTATGTTCTCCTGAGAAATAAGCATGGGCATGAATGATAGATGGTGTTCTGCCACCCCGGCACATACAGAAAAGATTTCTATTGCAGAGCTCGGTGGGAAATGTGTGCTCTGGTATTAAAACAGTCTGGATTTTTTGAAGCTATTAAAGAAGGGCAAGAACTACAGTGCAGACAGAGAGTGAGAAATGACAGTGGCTCTACCAAAGAGGACCTGGGATGATGCAGAGTTACAAACTGGTCTGGAGGCAGCAAGTATGCTGTTGCAAAAAACCAGCATACTGGGTGTAAAAAACCTGGTGTTGTTTGCAATCCTTCCACTCGAAGCTGGTAAGATCGCAGTGAATATACCCCTCTGGATTTTGGACTCTGTAATTCTGGATTCAAGAAAAAGATTTACTCATCAGAAAGCAACAAGAACATGAAGAGGGCTAAAAATTACCCTCGGTGGAAGGCTATGAATTTGCTTAGAGAAGGATGCACTAGAGATCTGACAACAGTCTTTAATCATGTAAAAGAGCTACAAGAAGGAAGGGAACAAACTGTTTCCCTATCTCCTCTTGCGAGCATGGCCCGTAAGGCAAAAAGCTATAGAATTAGATGGAAGCAAGGGACACATGGGCTGGACAGTAGGAAAAGTATCTGAGAGTAAGCAGGGTGAGGCTGGGAATATCCATCACTGGAGATCTGAAAGAGCAGAATTTTTTCCAGTTTTTTCAACTTGGGAAAAATATAGATGCCCTTTGCTGTGTGGACCATGAAACACACCATCAGAGGCACCCTCATACTTGCAAATTTAAGTTTAGAGCCAGGTAGGTTACTCCTTAGTAACTTCTGCAGACCACTGAGTGCCAGCCCAGCTGAAAGCCAGTATGAGGAACAGGTTGGGTTTAGCTGGTCGCAGCTCTGAACAGAGGACCGCATCTGATGTTCTCCAGATGTCCCTGACAGCCCAACCGTAATACATTTTGTACAATGCTCTCTCATCCTCCTTGCCCTTAGACTTCTTTGGTCTTTCCTACTTCCTGGAAGGGAAGTTGGAGGTGGAGGAGTTCTGTGAGACTCCATTCAGGTTTGAAAGTCCAAATCCATTGAACAACTCGGTGTTATTGAGCAGTACAACGAGACAACTTCACATGAAACAGCAGAGCAAAAGAAGTTGGAAAACTGAGCAAGTGAAGGTCAGGAAGTGC
This sequence comes from Jacana jacana, assembly GCA_013400555.1. NCBI lineage: Eukaryota > Metazoa > Chordata > Aves > Charadriiformes > Jacanidae > Jacana > Jacana jacana. Next base: position 111,575 of record VZTM01030693.1, on the reverse strand, counting down.
CAGAACTAAGGATTATTTGAGTAACCTTATTTCTGACTGCTTTGGACATATGCATAGAGAGCTTAATTACACCATCTCTTACAACTTTCCCTCCTCCTCGAGCATATAGGTTTCTTTCTCATTCATCCTTCTGTATGCAATCCAAGCCTCACCTACACATACCTTCCAAATACTGCACATCTATCTATTCAGTATGTTTCCCACTGAACTTCTTGTTTTGCTTTCTGAGACCATCAGTATTGCTCAGTATCAGATCATCACAACAACTCTAGCACCAAATAAACTCATCTTTATCACACCCCTTTGAGGTAGGGAGGTATCATTCACCCCATTTTACAGGTGGGGAACATAGGCACAAGCAGAAAAAGCCAAAGGGATCCAGTTTCCATTATGAGGAGGCCCAGTTTGAGATACTAATGTCTTTTCCAGAGTCCCCACAATTATTACAGCACTTCACTCCTTCAAAGCACACCTTTCTACAGCTGGTAATACCGACTGCTTCTGTACCTCAGACCTCAGAGAACCAACGCTGGTGCCCAGGAAAACAAAGGCGATACAAGCAGTGAGCAGAGTATTGTTAAGAGTTATACAAACCCCTTTGCAAAGACAGGCACAGAGTTTGTTTCTTTGTTTCTTGAAAGCCACTTTTTTTCCCCCCTGATCCCCCCCATTCTTCACCAACACCTTGCTTCTGCAATGGAAAAGAGCAGCTGCCCCATCAATACCATACAACCTCAGCTCACTCCTGGAACAGGAGGCAAGGCTCCAGTGAAAAGCACACAGCAGCATCCATGAATTGGAATGGCATGAGCAACCCTTACAATGCTTACCAACACTTGCATGCTCCTGGGAAGGACCAAGCCACTTGAGTCTTATAAAGCAAGCTGCAAAAGCAGTAACTCCATCTGTCGGACCCACTTGGCCCCAGTGCATTTGTCGGCAAGACTTGATGATTGCAGAGCATACTGATGGCAGACAGACATGCCCCAAAGAGGAAGGAGACCCAGCCAAAGAGACCCCCAAGAGGAGCATTAGGATTCAGGCTCTGCCTCCTTCCCTGGCTCTGCGGGACTCCAGCACTGGCGGTGCCACCTATTCTTCCTACTGCCGATAAAACCACCGCCATGCTCTGCCATTCCCTGGAGCACGAATCCTGTCCTCGCTTCCCGCCGCCCCCTCCTGCCTTGTCGTTCCTCTGTCTCGGTGGGAAGCGCTTCTCTCCGCTCTTCCTCCCCCTCTCCCTCTGAATCGTGCCAACAACATGTGCTCAGAACAACGGCCAGATGGGAATACTTGTAAGAGCCTGAGGTTAACCCGTGTCTTCTATCCCACGTACTCTCTGCTGTTTTGAAATGCAGACTCTATTGCACACGATTTGTAGTGTAAAGACTAAGCGTTAATAGGACAGTAGGTTGATATTGCTTGTGAAATCTATCTCCCTGCTCGTATTGCACGTTGAACATCTCTGATACGGAAAACAGAAAAGACAACAGCTAACGTTTTAAGGTCTCAAAAGGGAAGGACCTACTGGAAACAGAGAAAAAAAAAATACTGTTTTTAATATGTATATGCATATATATATGTATTTATTTAATATTTCTCTCTCCCGTCTCTCTGTGTTAATTTGTGGGTCACACATACAAATTCACAGATGTTATATCAGCGCTGTGCTTAGACAGCTTTAGCTGCCTTACAGCAACTGACACAAGGGTGATCTGTTCCTCCGATAAATCTCTGCATGGCAAATGATCAGGATGAAGAAACAGCTAGATGCAAACTTCTGTCTGTGGGATGGATTCTGACCCCACAGTTAAGAAACCCATCTGACTGGCTGTGTTTCCAGCCAACACCTCCAAGGCAGGAGCTGTTATCCTTCCCTGTGGAATACTAATAAATAGGATGGGTCTGAAACACCTAAAAGATGGAGTATGTCTTTTTTTTGTTTACAGTGGCTACTCTGTACACAGCTAGCAATTTCCATGTGCCACTCCAAGCGTTTCAGCGTAGCCTATCAACTAGGAAGGTGAATTAGCAAACCATTAATGATGGTTTTACTGGGGGGCACCTGGCCAGGCACCTCGAAGTTAGTCCAGTACCTCCAGTTACAGCACAAACACAAAACATGTCCAACAAGCATGAAAAGGCCAGAAGGTACACCCAGCGTACACCTTTCTACAAGTTAATGTACATACGAGAGCCCTGAGGCTGCAGGTTCATGTCTCACACGATGCCTCGGCATGTGGAAGGAACGATCTAATTACATCCATCACAGAAATGCCAAAACGACGTCCGCCTTCTAAAACCTCAATTTAGGCTTTGACATTTCTGGAAAACCAGTCTTTAATCCATGTAATCTATCAGGAGTTCCTGCTATATTATTTTACCTCAATGCTTTAAAGCACCATTGCTTTTATGGAGATACAGGTGGGGAACTGAACGCGGGCGCGATGAAAATATTAGGAAGAAAAATCAGTGTCAGCCCATGAAAACTTCTGCAGATTTTGGAGAAACGGAGCAGCAAAAGATCTGTCTTTAGCTGTTTCCAAAGCACTCGTGTCCAGAAGCACCCTGTCCCCTGGCCAGGGCTTTCTGCCTGGTGGTCATGACAGAATACAGCCATATTTAGGTAAGATGAGATCGCCCCGAAATGTCCACAGCTGTGATTTGGCAGCACTGACTGGGTGAGCCATAATGAACTGCAAGAGTGGAGCACACAAAGGGCAACCAAGACCCTTCCACAGAAACCACAGTCCCATGCAGGTTTCGCTTTTACCCAGAAGATAAAAGCCTAATGGCTGGATCTTTTGTCTCCAGATGCTCAAACTGGCTTGGTTTTGCATCTACACATTGCAATTTTAATGACTCCAGACAAAAGTGAAAGGACAGAGGGGTCAAGAGAAGACATCGCTACGCTAGCATTAATAATGTATAGATGATATACCCACTGCCCAACAGGGAGCACGCCCTGCAGCCAGGAAACAGCTTGTGTATTCAGCATCCTTTGCAGGTACAAGGAGGATGGCTTAAACCAACTGCCACCTCAAGCCACTGCTAACACACCCATCCAAGGGGACAAGGTCATGGTCCCAGCAAGCCAGGCCCCTATGGGGACGTATCACGCCCTCCCAGGAAATCTGGGAGATGTTGGGCAAGCTTTGCTGCCCCATGCCAGCGCTCCCACTGGTGGGATCAATGCCAGCTTCTGACATAGCTTACAACATGTCAAGTGTAGCCTTTACTTCCACTCTTACTTGGATAAACTCTTTATTTTCAAGACAACCTCTACTTGAAAGGAATGGAGGGGTAAGAGGGGAAAGATGAACTTTAGACATTACAACACATTAACTAATTAAGAATTTTAAGGGCATTTTCATTTTGGAGGAAGCAGCATAGAAAATTAAATGGAAGGTATACTTTTCTTTAAGAATTATTTTAAAGATCATACATAGATATACTGTATGTACAGCAAAAGTAGGAATGTAATGGAACTAAAACTACTTATTAATTAATTTTTGACCCTGTGCAAAATCTGCCCAATAAAAATACACAGTAATAACCTTTTTTTCTGCTATAAAAATTGCTATGCTTGGACAAAAGGGCTGCAATTCAAGTGAGCAGTCAGCTTCCTAATCACTACCAACTCCCTTCCCTGTGAGATTAGGTCACGTCATTAAACCATGGGGAAAAAAAAAAAATGATGCAATCATTAGACTACAACATCTTAAGCAGAAAAAAAGTGTGCTGGCATTGATTTTCAAATTGTTTGCCTTTTTTTTTTTAATAAAGGATGGGATTTTAATACTTCCACTAGGGATTTTATGAACACAGTAATACAGATTTGCAGAGCCAGGGGCTGTAAAATGGCACTGAAACACGATGTGGCCGGCAGTACCTAAATCTGCCTCTTCCTTACAGCTCTCACCTAACCCCAGCAACGCCTCCAAGGAAGAGTTTTGCCTTCTTTTGACTACGTTTTCCCTTGTAGCCTCGCCAAAAACCTAAGGGATGAGAGCATTTAACAGCAGAAAACTTCCAAGGGCAGTGACGAAAAGCATGCAACCAGCTCTCAGTGAAATAATGTGTTTATCCAGACCGGTGGAAGGAGAAAACTGCCCCCTCTTTAGACTGCGTACGTCAGATAAATAAGATTATTTTGCTATGAGCTACTACAGGCTACAATATACTCACATAAATATATTAATGCCTATATGTGAATATGAATTTGTATATATCAGATACAGATAAGAAACACTTAAGACGACGAGTAGATTACCAATAACCGCTGCAGCTTCTGGCTGGGTAAAGTCCATCATCCAGACTTGACACGATGAACCCACGATGGCAGGTTTTGCCATCCCCTCCAGAGCACCCAGTGGGTCACCCTCACTGCACCAGCACAAAACGCCGCCCGACCCTTCGTTAGCCTGCCCCTGCCTCCATACTTTACCAAGAAAACTGGCTCAGTGGGCTGGACTCAACGCAAACCCCCCAGCTGGAAGGCAGGAGAAGCCCCTGCAGCCTCCTGCATCCAACATAAGGTTTTTAGGGATCGCCCCAGCTCCCGTGCCCACAGCAGGGAAAGTACGAGGGAGCTGCCGGACTTGGCTTTGTCGAAAAAGGCTCGGGTTTAAGCCTCGGCAGCAACATGGGGGGCCGGATTTGCAGAAGGGGCAAAGAGTCACAGCAACGGCAGAGCTGAGGATGCTCAGCAGCTCTGAAAATCACAACTTTTAAGGAAAAAAAACAACAACAAAAAAAATCATCCCACTCTTGGTGGTTTGAGAAGATCCTCAACATAGCGCCTGTCCTCCTCTAACATACGAGCGGAGCTGGACCAAGCAAGTAGGATAGGTCTCTAGCAGACACGTGCATGCAGGAGACGGCTTCTTTCAGCATTAGACTACGTTACTGAAGCATCCCCTTACCAGAGTGGGAGCAGAAATGTGCTCCTAGTATTATTTACACAATATAAAGTGCATTACAATTTCATTATTGAACTGACAGACTTTCTGCCGGGACCATACAATTTCGAAACAGAGGCGAGGGCTTGACTAGGAAATTCTCTCATGAGAAAAAGAGGTTCAGACTGGTGCTCTTCACCCTGTCCTCCTAAGGATTGTTTTTGGCCGTTCTTTCTAGTGCAAATAAGCTTGTGTGTTCTCAAGTTTAAGGGACATGGCAGTTTCAGGGCACCGGGAACGAACACTTAAAACGCATTAGGGACTGGGCGTTCCCAAGCACCTCGCCAGGCACGAGCAGCCCGCGTCGTCGCTGCCCTCGGAAGCTGAAAACACGCACTGCCAAAAATAACAAGGAATAACAAGGAACCCGTTTCCAAATCTCACCGTTCAATTCTTGCATTGCTACGTTTCCAGTAAGTCTGTATTACCCTCCAACCACGCCATCTACACGCACTGGTGCTTTCCATTGCGGTGGAAACCCGCAGCTAGTGGTTTACCCACGTGTGATCGGCTATGAACGTGAAAATCCCGATCCAGTTTTGGATACTAAGGTGCATCCCGTGCCAGGGGAGTGAATGCATTAGTGACTCCTACGGGATACCGAGCCTGACCCGGTAGCCAGCGGACACTGAATTCCTGGGTGATATTTACAACAAACTAATGCCATTGGAAGGCCAATTCGTTAAAAACAAAGATGAAGGGGCATGTAAAAGGATGGGCAGCAATAAGGAAAGCCATTTTGCGTCTCTTTTCTGTCTTTTAAAATGGTGAAGGAAATATCCCTTTCCAATCGTTCTGCCTGTCGCAAGTATTTTGCTCGCCAACGCCACAGGAACACAGGGGAGGCATGATCACTTACGACACACACACGGCTAGTTCCAACGGAGGAGCTTTTACGATCCCTCGAGGCAAAGGTAGGCTGGGAGGGGGAGATGCCAGGCTGGTAGGGGAGGAACACCACATAGAAACGGGAAGGGGAAGGAGAGCGTAAAAAGTTTGTACATTCATAGCTCGGGTTTGTTGGAACACAAGTACAATTTTTAACTCCAGGCACTATGAGGGGCAGCAGCAGTCAGCGATACGCTAACGGATGCCTCAAGGACTCATTCACTAAATTCTGGTTTCTCACCAATAATAGGATGTAGAGTTATTTTAATGTTGGTTTTGTGGTGTGGGTTTTTTTTTGCTGTTTTTTAATTGACCTGTTAAAACCATTGGGACCAAAGCCCTAAGAGCGCTGATGAACCAGGACCCCGTTTAACCTCCAGCTGATTCATCACGCTCCACTAGCTGTTTGAGTGGTGGAGCGAGAACGACTCTCCGAGAGTTGAAAAAGTACCTGAAAGAGTGATCTATGCAGAAATGGATGGGATTTTTTGACACTAAGCCAAAGGCTTGGCTGCTGTAACTGCTATGTGTGGTTTTACCTAAAGGGGGAATCACCTAAAACAGTGAAATTAATTTTCTTACTTCTTGTCACAATCGTAACATTTTCCTAAAGGTTCTTTGGTGACTTTGGTGCAAGCTTTTATTTTTTTTATTTTTATTTTTTTTTTAAAGTTAAAACAGATCGACCAGTTTTAGTACCCAAACTAAAGTCCAGATTATCCTCTTGGTTCCCACCTCTGCCTCCCCAACTTATCTCGTTGTGGTTAACGATATTAAACGGGTAAGAGCATTCAGACTGAGCGTGGCCATGCAGCATGCAGGTGGGTTCAGACTAAGCTGGTCCACATGCAGGCTAGGCCACTCTTTAAAAAAAATGATCCAAACAATTATAAATACGTGATTAGACACAGTAATGTCGACTTTAACAAAATCTTAAAGGTGGGCAACACGTTACTGGAGGTACCCACTGGTCTCAGAGGGGAAGGAGCTGGTCGCCCAAGGTCTGGAAAAAGCCCCTTACATTATAAGCGTTCATGTTTTAATAAAGAAGAAAGAATTTTCAAAATCTTTCATCAACCTCCTACACAGGTAATTGTACACATTCTCCCTCCAGGCAGAGAGTTTATAACGTGAGATGTAAAACTGAGGTTTTACAGTGACTTTCTAGGGACAACCCTGAAACCTGGTGGTGGGCGACCAGGAATCCAATTGCTTGCCAACAGCCTCAGCTCTGGGCGGGTGGGAAGAGGGGGACGGGGGGGCACGGGTATTATCTCCTAACACCACCACCTGTACAATCAGCACGACAGCAAATCCAATGTGGTGTCAACCACGGCTTCCAAAATGCACTACGGCTTAAGTATGAGAGAGAGGCCTTTTTATACCGATCTAATAGTGCACCAAACCCCCCAAAGGTCTTTCTCGCAGCAGGAGGAGAAAAACGCCCGGGTGTTTTCCTCGCGCATCACAACCGCATTAACCTTACGTTTGGGAGAGAAACCGGGCGCCTCAGTTGCAGCGGTCCCTCCGCCTCCGAGCACCCGCTCCACAGCGGCCTGCTGCAACTCCTAACACCCCTAATACAAAAATACCTTTTGAACTTTTGGACAAATGCTTTAAAAATAAAACAAATCACCAGCCTCGCATGGGCAGAACATGTCGATGAGGAGTGGGTTATTATTCATTGCCATTGATTCAGAAGGCTTAGCACTCAAGTAGAGCTTCGCTGTCCTGGGATACCAGCGTTATTTGGTCAGCACAAAACCACGAAACGAGTAATGGATCTTCTGCTCTTCACCAGCACATTATCAAGGTCTGACCGGTTCTCAAGGTTTTACCCACACAGAATACCGTTTCAAACTCAGTAACCAGCAGATGCCAATTTCAAAACCTCTGCCTCTCCTCATACACAAACCAACAATTCCCATGAAGTTGATTTTTGTTGTAAACGCCCTACAGCTATGCTGCTCAGCCTTTTGACCGAGAACAGCCAGAATTCAGTCCCAGAAAACCCATCATAAGCAGAAACCGATACATTTCAGCATAAGGTTAGGGCTTGGCTTTTTTGGTATCACGTTGAAGTGCAACACAAGCCTTATCTAGACTATTTAAAGGTCAGAGTGCCGGATTTATTTTTTTTTGTGCTGATATGCGTACTTCCATAGCCTTCAACACTCGAAGCAGCTGACTCATACAGACTCGGGAGGTTGGTACTTTCATAAGACGTACGGAGATGTTTGGGGCATAATTCAACGTGATAACCAGACTCCTATAACACTATGGACTGGAGTTAGCAAGAACTACCAGAAAAGGACTTTACAAAAAAAATGGGGCAACTTGGAATTACTATATATCAGTCCCTCTCACCAATTTCTGCTTGTTTTGTTTTATTTTGCCAGACGGCCAGTCCAATGCACTCTATTCGAGACCCTCTTGCTCTTCACCACTGTCCCCTCTGGCGTCCATCCTTTTTTCTTTATGGCTGTTGTAAATTCTCCTCATCTCTTCTTCGTACTTGATAAAATTTTCCCCAAACCGTGTCCATGCTTTGTATGGAACTGTGATGGTGTTACGGTAGGGTGGCCTCACCTCACTTACCTTCAGGAAAATGCCGTACCTGTTGGATCCCACGTCGAAGTAGAAGCGCTTGTTGTCCACTCGGAAGGAGGTGCCCTCGGGGAGCTCTGGGGGCTCATCGCCTCCCCCCCGCCGATCCTCTATATCTCCCTCACCGTATTCTTCAATCAACTGGACCAAAGCATCCCTGAACTCAATCATCCCTTGCGCTGGAAGGACAATCGTCTGCTCCTGTCCCAAGCTGTGGCCAAAATAACCCATCATGCCAGGTCCCCTACTCATGGTTTGTCTAATCCGCAAGAAGCGCCCTCGCTGATTCTCCTTCAGGTCCAGGTAATACTTTCTGTTGTCCCTCTCGATGTACTCCGTTTTGAGGACACTGTGAGGATGCTCTTCGGAGCCAACAGACCCCGGAGGCGAAGGCGGCGGGTGCTGCTGTCGCCTCTGGGGATGCTGCTCTTTGTCATTGCTGTGCTCGTGCCGGTGACCATGGCCGCCTTTCAGGCCCAGGTGGGCATAGTGCTCGATGAAGTCCCCCAGGCAGTCCTTCAGCTCGGCAGCCACAGACAAGGAGAGGGTCAGCTTGCTTTTCCTGATATTGTCCTGCCTGCCTCTTCCTATCCAGACCTCAGCGATTTTCAGGAAGCGGCCTCGGGAGCTCTGCTTCACATCCAAATAAAATCGCTTTTTCTGGATGTCCACCCTCTTGGAGGCCAGCTCCTGGATCTCCATGCAGCCACCCTGGGAGGAGGCTGGGTAATGGTACTGCTGCTGGGACTGGGAATAAATGCTCCTCTGCAGGCCAGAGCCTCCCAGGTTCCTTCCTCCTCCTCCTCCTCTCCCTCTTTCCATCTTTACCAATCAACTGGAAATAATACATAACAGAGACACAGATGACAACATCAGCATCAGGGGCCTGCTCGGCTCCTCAGCAGCGTCTCTGCTCGGCACTGCTCTCCCTACAAAGACGCCTGCATCCCTCTCAGCTGCCACGGCACGCAGCAGCGCAGCAAAAGGATCCTGGGTGCTCTTCCCCTCCCCTGCTCCAGCTCCAGACCTCCTCCCAGTCCAGGGAACCCTCCTTTCAATGCCCTCCCTGCCTGTCCCCCCAGCCCCAGTGGCCCTCCCTACCCTCCAGACCTTCCCATGCTTCCCTAGAGCCCCCAATACTGCCCTCCCAGTGCTGGCCATCAGTGCATCTCACACCCGTGCCCTCAGAGCTTCACCTCCTGCCCCCCTGCGCCTCAGTACTGCCCTCATGCCCTCCCCAGTGCCCCCAGCACTGCTCCCCAGTGCCCCCTAGCACTGCATCTCCTGCCCCAGTGCGCTCAGAGTTTCACCTCCTGCTCTTCTAGTGCCACCAGCACTGTCCCCCTGTCCCCCAGTGCCCCCCAGCACTTTCCCCCTGCCCCCCCAATGCCTCCATCACTGCATCTCCTGCCCCAGTGCCCCCAGAGC
>VZTM01030693.1:14739-101613 GCA_013400555.1 Jacana jacana | reverse complement strand
CTGCCGCCTCGCCGGAGGGTGCACGGCCCGCCCGGGCCTGGGACTACACTACCCACAATGCCCCCCGGCCGCCGGGCCGCCTCCACCACTGCGCATGCGCGTCACCTCGGGTAACCTCCCGCCGCCGCTGCTCGGGGAGACGGCGGGCCCACACCGGGGGGGAGGGCGGAGTTGGCGTCCTCGGTGACATATTGACTACGCGACGGGCCGTGACGCCAATTGCGTGAGCCGCCTCTAGCGCTGAGCTCGGTGAGGCAGCGGTGGGCCTGCACCGGGCCGGGAGTGCGTGAGGCCTTTCTGGCGCCCGTACTTGGTGTACAGTGGGGGTCGGAGGGAGGCCGAAGCGGCGGCGGGGACATTGGGACACCGGCCTTGACCCCGGTGTCGGGACCTCCCTGCTCTGCAGTACTGGGAGGGGAGTACCCTGTGGTACCGGGAGGTGGAAGGTGGGGTGAAACTGTCCCCCTCCGCTCGAGGGGGTTCTTCTCTTCGTGCCCGCCCGGAGGTGAGGGGCGGTGAGGCCGTGGGTTTTCCTCTGAGGAAATAAGGCGGTTCGGTCCCTGCGAGAAGCCTTTGCTGCAGATGCTGCCTGCTGTCCCCCGGGGAGCCGGTCTGGCGTGGAGTGGGTCTCGTCGTCGTTGGGTGGCTATTCCCCATGCCGATGCTTTGCACTCCCAAGTTCAGGTTCTTGGCTTAACGCTGGGAAAGTGAAGGAAGGACCACGGAGATGCTTAGAGGGCTGGAGCACCTCTGCTGTGAGGACAGGCTGAGGGGGCTGGGGTTGTTCAGCCGGGAGAAGAGAAGGCTCTGGGGAGACCTTACAGCCCCTTTCAGTACCTAAAGAAGCTATGGGAAAGATGGGGACTCTTGATCAGGGAGTGGGGTGATAGGATGAGGGGTAACAATTTTAAACTGAAAGAGGAAAGATTTAGGTTAGACTTTAGGAAGAAATTCTTTACTGTGAGGGTGGTGAGATGCTGGAACAGGTTGCCCAGGGAAGTTGTGAATGCCCCATCCTTGGAAGCATTCCAGGGGCTCTGAGCAGCCTGATCTAGTTGAGGATGTCCCTGTCCATGGCAGGGGGCTTGGACTAGATAGCAGCAGATGTACTCTTCCACTCCAAGTCGTTGATCTCCATAATGGTCCCTTCCCACCCACACTATTCTATGATTCTAATAAGGTGGGTGATGCTGTGGAGAGCAGTGTTTACTTGTGTGGTGTAGTTACCAAAGGCGCTCTTGGACTTTTAGCTGATTTTTGGAAAATGTGTGGCTAGAGCTGTGGGGTGGCAGCTGGCGCTGCAGGCTGTCCTTTCCTCGTTTCCTGCTGCTTTTTCTCTTGTTTCCAGCAATTGCAGCCCCTAGGAACAGGTTGCCTGTAATTGAGACATCTTGCTAGTGACAATTCTGTGACTGTTTTTTGTATTAAAATACTTTTGGAGTCGTCTTTGAGATGGTACTTGGTTAAGCTACTGCAGGAGTGGACAGAGAGCCACTATAATAAGGGAGAAGTTCCACCTAGCCTATGTAATTGATTAAAGAAATCAAAAGGCATTTTTGAGTTTTGAAGAACCCTAATAACCCAGTTTGCCTAGGACTTCTACTTTCTTGTTGGTGAGGAAGTGCAGCTGGAAAGTATGATTTTACAAAGATGATACTGGCCTAATTTTGTTGTAAAAGTGTATTGAGCACCTGGGGACTAGTAAGAAGTAGTAGGATGAGAAAATTCTTCTTTGTGAACTGTTTTGCTCCATCTCCAGGAGGGTTTCAAATTCACACTAGAAGCAGGCCAGGAAGAAGCTGAAACAGTTCTGATCAAGTCATCATTTGCTCACAACTGGGAAATCCTGCTCCACTTCCATGGGAGAAAGCCCCAGTCATCAGGGCTGAAAATCTCCTGCTGTTTTGGACAGTGTGTCTTCTTGACTTAAATCTCTTTTAACTTCTGTGTGGAGTGCCTTCCAGTTCCAGGGGATGCACTCTACTTCCTGATACTCCAGAGACACGCTACCTCTGCTTGGTGAGCTGGTTATGCTTCAGTCTGGGGATGGCAAATTCATAAGTATCTGCTCCGGCAGGGGGATTGGACTAGATGATCTTTCAAGGTCCCTTCCAATCCTTGATATTCTGTGATTCTGTGATAAGTAACCTCAGCCATCATCTAGTCTGGACCAGAGAGCCCAGCAGCCTGTGCCCTGATTGGCTGTAGTTTGCCCAATAAATTCTGCATGGTTGGTTTTTCATTTCGGGGTTTGTTTTTGTTATTATTTTGGTTGTGGGCTCACAGTCCTGAGGTGCTGTGCTGGGATACAGGCTCTGGGGCAACATTCGTGTGAGTGTGGTCTTGCTTTGAGTTGTTTTCCTGACTCATTTGTCAGCAAGTGCAGCTGACTGCCCTTGAACTAGGTGGCTGGTTCCTATGAAGTTATCTAAAACACCAGGTATGTCTGTCTAATTAGATAGCAGCATATGTTCTCTTCTGCCCCAAGTCGTTGATCTCCATAAAACTAGTCTGAACTTTCCTTCCCAGAAGGACTTTAAGAAGTTTTCCCATATTTTTTTCCCTTGTTTTTCTTACTGACATATGAACAAGGAAGTAAGGTGTAATGCCCTTCTGCTTTACACAGGCAGCTCTGCAAACGCCTGTTCTTGTACATAGAGCATGTTAAGTTCAAGGCAGTGAACCTCCGTAACCTCCTTCTGGCCTGTAACAGCTGCTGACAGTAACAGCTTCTCTCAATGCAAACTATTGACTGTTCTGTTTTTCATTTTTGTTCTTTTCCTTTGATGTAAAAGAAATGTGGAAAAATGAATAAAATGGATTTGGTAACTACTAGTCTGCAGAATAAATACCCGCAGTGGATGCTTACACAAAACCAAGTTTTGGGTGATAAAAAGGTACGTCATCACGGGGGGGAAATCTAGTTCATTGCAGGCTGCATCATAATAGTGTTGGACAACATGCTTCTAGTTAGGCTTTTGCCTCTGGTATTTGTGAATGTTTACAGTTGTTTTGTCCTAGAAACATTAATTAATTGTAGGTACTCGGGTGTTGCTACAGGTTGAATTAGCTTGATAAAGTGTCTTATTTTTATTTTTATTTTTTTTTAATCAAAGCACTATATATAGACCAAGGGCTGCTGCTGTGACCTTTGTTGAGATTTATTTATCGTTAGTAAAAACACTGAAGTATAAGGGAGCTTTGGCTGCATTGCTCACCCAGTGTTGTGGGCTGTACACCAGCAAGGACTGGGGATTTTTCATATCTTTGAGAGCTGAAGTTGCAGTCTGACAGGGGAGTTGGTTCTGTTAAGGCCCTCTGCCTTTCTGCATTCATTATTTCAGAGGTTTTGGAAGAATTAATTGCTCATCAAGATTATGTTGAAATTTCTGGTGTTCCAAGAATGTTAATGTGTCCTTGGATGGTTTTTTTTCTGCACATATGAACAGTTTCAGTTTTAAATTTCCCACTAGAAGTTCCCCATGTAACATCTGAGACTGCTTTGACAATTAGAAAACTAATTAATGAGAGCAAAATGGAAGACTCAGTTCAGCAGTTTTCCTTCTATAAAGTGGGAGTAAAAAATTAGTAGCATGGATATTAAAAAATGTCAGTTAAAACCAACATGGGGTTCATTGGCTGTGGTGCCGCCTGTGAACGATGGCAGCCTGCCTCAGCAAGCTCTTTGAGGAAGGGTTTTGATTAAACGTTCACCCTTCATTAACTGGAGGAAATGTTTTGGGCTTGGTTTATTTTTGTGCAAGCATAAAATCAGCAGTATCTTTCTTTGTTTTGCAATCTCCCTCTTGCAACTTATTGTTTCTGAAACTGTATTAAAGCCTCTTTTGTGGCCTCTTCTGACAAGGTTGTTGTGTTCTGTGAGTGTTATTGTGTGGTGCTTAGCTATGATGCCACTAATTGCAAATAATGGTTTACTTGCATATTTTTGACCAACCTAGAGGTTTTTCAGGTAGGTCAATGCTAGTGGGAGTTTTGCAGTTCGAGTAAGTTTATAAGTCAGTAACTTTTACTAGAAACGCTCCTAAAAGGGAGCAAAAAAATGCTAACTGGAGTGCTATGGTTCATCTTACTTTGTGTGCTGAGAGCTCCAGTTCCTAAACCAGTATTCATCAGTTGATGGAGGATATTGGTCCTTTTAAATATTGCACGTAGTTGTAAATCTGTGGAGTTTACTTACAGCTTTGTGAGGAGCCTCACGCGTATCTGGCAAGGTTAAGTGGAGTGGCTGAAGGGTGGGACCAAGGAAGTGGGTAGCAGCTATTGCACACAGCTGTGCTCAAATAGAGATGCCTAAGAGGACTCCAGCCTGACCAGAATTGAATGACTTGAAAAATGACTTAACAAGTTATTGTCTGGTTTTGATTATTCTTTTCCTCCAATTTGAGATTTGCAAGTGCTATCACATTTGAAGTAGTGCTGAGGGGTGAAAATGGATCTCAAAAATGGATGTTTTCCCTAACCTCGTTCTTGGAAAGCTACTGAGACTCTTTGGAGGGAAGAATCCAAGTCAGTTAAATTGAGATGAAAACTCAGCCTGCACAATTTCAGTCAGAGTGCTTGGAGTTAAGCAGAGAAATCGAGGCATGAACCTGTTTGGTTCTATAGAGGGGGAATGTCACCCTGTTGGTAACTGACAGTGATGCTGGCCCTGTGTGAGGAGCACGGTTCTGCTGCAAGGTTTTTGTAACTGCTGGTGCCAGCCTTGTTGGGATTCAGCATTAAAGGCTCATGCAATGGTTGCAGTTGCTGATGTGTCTGGGGTAAGGTGAGATGTGGCCGGAAACTGAGCTTCTTCCAAACATTGTTTGACAGAAGTCTACCATTCAGAGGAGTGTTTTGGAAGATGGGCTGCCATTCCTAAAGTTCTGTGGCTCTGTTGTGTACAGCTATGAAGCCAGTGACTGTTCCCTTCTCTCAGAAGATATCAGGTAATAGCTCTTACTCTGTTTTTCTCTTTTTTTCAAGTGCTTTTTCCTTTTTGAAAAGGACGTGGCTCTTTTCTTTGTTTCCTTCTCCTGGCTGATTGTGTGTTCAGTGTGTCCAGAGGTGAACAGCTCAGCCAGAGAAAACATCTGGTTTTCTTATTATGAGTGGCAAATGCAACTTGCTGGTTGCAAGCACAAACTGAATCCATTTCTCACGATGGTGAATTATCCCTCTGAGAGAGATCTCTGGTTTGTCTACAGCAGGTGGTGGTTTAAAAGCACTGTTCCATTGTGCTATGCAGTGATAGTTCCTTGTGATGGGAAACGCCATCACTAAACTTTGTTGTCCCTTTAAAGCAGGAAAGGCTCTAATACAGATCTTTGCCTTTCACAGTATGGAAAATTCCATCAACTTCAGTGACTTCAGAGGGAAGTGTAAGCTGTAAGAAATCAGGGTTGTATGTTAATTCACAGCAGGGGACTGTATGTTTGGGGGGAAAAAGCAAAGATGGATTACTTTTCCCTCCCTTTTTGCACAGCACAGCTCATCTTACTGGGGGCCAGAAAAAAATCTATTCGGTGCAGTGGGGTAGGCAAAGAACAAACTTTCAAGGGAATATAAGCTGTTCCATCACCTTTTGTACCTGGCTGATTCCTGAGGTTTTCTGTGCTACTGTTTGCATGCAGTAAGACCTGCTGAGGTTTGATGGGGTTCTGGTAACCTTCGGGACCATCAGGAGTTTCGCCTCCTTATAGTCTTGATTTTAAAATGGTTTCTGCACCTTGGACGTGTGAAAGGACAGATGTGCTGGCTGTGACTCTCTTCATCTTTATCAAAGATGACTTGAGCCTGGTATCTTGAATACTGGCAGAAAAAGAGTTAAAGGTGAAGAATATCTGTTTCCTTTCAGGCAGAGCTTGTGGGATGGGGCTGCTGTTGGATTTGACATTGAGTGGCCACCATCTTACACTAAAGGGAAGATGGCGAAAATAGCTCTAATCCAGATATGCGTGACTGAGGAGAAGTGTTACTTGTTTCACATCTCTTCCATGTCAGGTACTGTACTTCCTCCCTTCTTATCTGTTAAGGTGTGAGTTGCCCTCTGTTTCTTCTGACCAGGTTTGCACTTAAGCAGTAGCTGATACTTCACACTGCACTGGATAGTAAAAATCCATCCCCCTGCTCCCCTTTCCCACCTACAATCACGGGGCTCATTCTTTGAGTATTGCCTGCGTATATCAAGGAGACCTTAGCCCAAATCCTGCCCCATGTGCTGGTGTACAGCATTTTAGGTTCTGAACAGGGCAAAAGAATCTTCCTAGAGGATTGTTTTTCTGACTGGGAAAGAATATCTTAATTCGGCTTTAAAAATTTAATTCCCTGCTCGTATAACGAGCTTTCTGTTTAGTGCCAAAATAAACAATGAACCTAAATTTAGCAGACTGTGTTTCTTTTTTATTTGGCTTCAAAACCAAAACCCCTCAAAAATGATGGCCGTGGTGCTGTTTGTTCCCAATACCTGTGTTTTTGTGACACTGGTTTTCAGAGAGAACACTGGATACCTGGTGTGATGCAGCTGTGGGGAGGGGAGGGGGTGTGCTCAACGGTGTCTGAATTCATTATGGATGTGAATAAAAGCTTCCAAATAGGGAAAATAGGAATGAGGGAAGGAGGCTGCAATTCTATAACCTTTGGTTTGAATGTTAGATTGAAACTATGCCTGTGAGATGTCTCTGATTTCCCTGGGGTGCGCGTGCTGAGGTATAATAGCGATAATTTTAATGTTGGTGTTCAACCCTTTGTCATTTATAGCAAATGGGGTGGAAAATTTAATTGCTGGAGGCTATTCAATCCAGGAGGCAGAAAGGTACAAGTGCACAAAAGAAAAAGATTTGAGGAAAGGAAGTGAAGGGAAAAGAAGTCATAAAGAGCTGAAATGCTTCGAGTCTACGAGGGAGGGTGTTTGTGTATTGATGCTGAGTGTGGTTGGCTGTGGGGTACTCTGTGTTACAGCAGAAGGTGGTGTTTCCTCCCAAATAATTTTCAGAAATTTCTATTCTTACCAATGGAAGATGCACTTTGACCTGAGTGAGATACCAATTATTTTTTTGCAGGAACCACAGCCAATTCCTGATTAATTTGCAGAAAACATTTGATCTGCAAAAATGCAGCTGTTGGCAGAATTAACTATTTGGATCAGATTTACCTCTTCTTGTTGAAAAAAAAAAAAAAACAAATTAATGCTTCCTTCTGCAGGGGGAAGAGAATGGAGAGGTCTTGGGTTGTGTGTAAACAACAAAAAGTACATATATTTATCAGGAGCATTTTCCATTTCTGAGTATAATTTTTTTCCATAGACTTCTAAGAAAGTATGGCCTGTTTCTTGGATTGTAGCCTCTGTATAGTCTTGAACTTAAACTCTTTTAGTTCATACGGTCACTTTTCTGGAAATGAGGTGATGGAAATGGAAGTTCCTGTCTTTCATGGTGATATTATTAGGTGAAAATCCCTTGTTCAGTAAGTCAGTGACATGTCGCAGGCTCTTATTCAGCTCAACTGTAGTTATCTCCTCTACAGGGGAATTTCCATTTTGTGCTATGGCTGAGGTCCTCTGGCAAAGTTTGTACTTTGTCTGCATCTTACAGCACCAGACTACTACTCTTCTGTGGTTGTTTTAACAGTAATTTTCTAATGCTTTGAACTGGACCTGCAACTTCAGTCCACAAGGCAGCCAATAGTGGCTATAGTTGCAAACACATGGGTATAGTGTGTGAGTGGTAGCCATAAAAGCGTGGAGACTGGTGTGTAAAGATGAAATCAGCGATGCAAAGTGACTGTTGAAGTACACCTTACACCAGTGAAAAGGTGAAATTGAAAATCAGAACCAAGACAGATATGAAACACTGTGTGTTTGTGCCAGACTGTGTACAGTTTGTTGATACTAGGATTACAGTTGAGACTAATTGAGGGTATCTGTGGGTTCCTGAGGGCAGGCATTCAAATAAGATGCTCTGAATTTTAAGTGGAAGTGAACACAGAGGGGAGAAAAAAAGTTGCCTGTGTTCAAGTGTCTGTGGCCCTTCCCTCCTCTGTGAAAAACAGATATGAAAGCTGCCTGCTTTTATTCACTCCCTTAAACTTGAAAATGCCCTTTGATCCAGGATTGTGTCATCAGTTTGGGATAAATCAAAATCTAACACGTAGCATCTGTGTACATTCTTGATTTTTTTTTTTGTTCTTACAAGACTGATTTGTCTGGGCTCAGTGGAAAATCTGATTGGCAAATTGTTTTCCAAATGCTGTTGTTGGACCAGCCTGACGTTAGCAGTGAGTATGCCTCCATGGAGTCTGCTTTCCTGGTGATTCCCCATGCTTATGGTTTAAACTGTTTCCTGGGAACGTCAAATAGCAAAAACTGGGAAGGAAAAATGTAGAAAACAGTAAAATAATATTGCATGTAGTTTCATGAGCATATAATTCTGAGAATTAAAATACTTCTTCCAGTTAGAGGTTGTCTTCTTGTTACGTGGTTTAATGATCTGTAATACAAATGGAATAAGGTTGTTTAATTTTTTTAACTTGATTTGTTTTCAGGTGCAGAACGAATTTGTGCATTTCAAATATTTCCTTCTTGCTTGTCTGCATATGATATGTTATAAGCAATTGGTGTTTCCAGGCATTCCCAAGAGTCATATAAGCAGAGCAACTTTGGGGACTTTTCCTCTAAAAGCACAGCTTTTTGCAGATGGCCTCTAAAGGTGCTAGGATTTTGTCATTTCCACTAGACTTTCTGGCATCTTCTAGTATTTAATTTCTGATGTTTGGGCTTAATCTATTTTAGGTTTTCCCAAGGGACTCAAAAGACTGCTCGAAGATGAAACAATTAAAAAGGTTGGCGTAGGAATTGAGGGAGATCAATGGAAGCTGATGAGTGACTTTGAAATCAAACTGAAGAGCTTTGTGGAGCTGGCTGACATTGCTAATGAGAAAGTAAAACTTAAAACCTTTTTGTTGTGGGAGGGAATCTTGTTATTGTGCTATACAAAAGGAGGCTTCCTTGTCTTCACAGAAGTTCAATTCTGATAGTAAACATATTCTGTAGAATAAAGCTGAGATGTATTGTAACTTTTTTTAAAAAGAGCTCTCAAAGTCTGCACAACTATCTACTGTACTTCAGTGAGACAGTTCTTAATGAATGTTTGTCCCCTTTCAGGCTCATTCATCTTTTGCATTTACAAGGTATGGCTTTTTAAGGTATGGCTTCTTCTTCACCTATTAGTGATGGAAATGGCCAGACTGCATCAAGTCAGGGTTCTTCTGTCAATGGTGTACTTATCCCAGTGGCAGCTGAACTTTTAAAGTAAGATGCAAAAAGTGCTGTGGAGACAGTGAAGGAGTGGTGCCTGTTTGAAGGGAGTCAGGCCCTCCTGCCGTGGCTTGCTTGGTGCTGGGAGGAAGCATCGAGGTCCTCCTTAAAGTCCTGTGTGCAGAGGAGTTTGCTTCATGATCTGGAGCCACAGAAGTATCTTTATTTCCATGACTGTAAATTTGGTGTTGCCTCCACTCGTGCAGGTGCAGTTTCCAGCTCCTGATGGCCCATTGTTTAGAAGTAGTGTAGCATCTTGGTGCACCCTAAATTGTAGTTTAGATGGATTTTGGGTAGATATCCCTTAATCATAGAATGGTTACAGTTGGAAGGGACCTTAAAGATCATTGAGTTCCAACCACCCCGCTATGGGCAGGGACACCTCCCATTAATGCAGGGAGATTTGCTCTGTCTTATTAAGGAAGAGAGCAAAAGGTTTATTACTTTCCAAATCCTTCTGCCATTCTTATTTCTAGCCTGTCCTTTCAAGCTTTCTGACTTTTCATACAGGCGAGGCTTTTCCTTACCTTACTTGGTCCCTCCATGCACTTCTCCTTCCTTCTGTGTGGTTTTTTTGTTTGGTAGGATAAAAGCAAGAATTGTAGTTTCCTGGTGGAGGAGGGAGACTTATGCATAGAAATAATACTACTTACACCTTTCTCTATTCTCTGCTTTATGTACCCTGCATGATTAGATTGCAGTGGGGGAGAGGGTGATGTGATGTATAATCAGCATTTGGGGCAATGCTCTCCATATAAGCCACCTTGAAATTTCAGTTCCTGGGGGGCTGGAAGTTGTACAAAGCAACAGAAGGAGCTGGTTGGTGGGTTTTTTTTGGTTGTGGGGTTTTTTTTGTTTGTTTTTTTTTTTTCCCAGATTTGGAATTTCCTCAGTTCCAGTCTTTTTACCCTAGTATCTGACACTGGGATAATTTGTTATGAAGATGAGCAATGTGATCTCTGATAGCAGCTTTTAAGTCTTCTGCTAAAGAGAAAACAAACCAAAAATAAACTTGAAAGTGAAGCTTGGAAGAGAGCAAAGAATAGGGTTGTGTATAACGGCACAGTGTGAGGGGGAGGGCTTGGGGGAACCTAAAATGAACAGTTGGTAGGTGTTGGGTGTGTTTTTTATACCAGATTTAAGGGGATGAGCTGATAACGCTGCACTGCTGCTGTTTGCTCAACAGCTCGGCACGTTTTGCAAGTTGAAGCAGCAGAAGGCTGTGCCCGGGAGCCCTGCCTGGATCCGTAGGGTCGGAAGGAAAGTTTCCTGCCCTGGCTATTAAGACAATAGCATTTAGCAAATGTGATTGACAGATACGGTTACAAAAGCAATTGAAAACAGCAGTGTGGTGGGGTGACTTCTAGAGAGTTCTGATGATCTGCTTCCCAGCACACTGAATAGTGGTTGGTGTCGTTTGCAGTTGCGTCACTTCGCTGGCACTTGGTTTCAGACTTGCAAAAGAGGACAAAGTGCTTACAGAGGGACTTCAGTGTTCCTGTGTTTATATTAAATAAATGCCTGGTGTTTGCTACTGAGTTTCTCGAATTAGAAAGGCGAACACTAGAAAATCCCTAAAAGAGAGAGAGTTTGCTATTTAAGTCTATGTTTTTTATTTTATCGACTCACGCTATGTTGTGCAGATATTTCCTATTTTTGTTACCACCATACATTGTGGGGACTCAGCGGCCCAAACGCCCTCTTTCCAGCTTGACAATGTAGGTATGTCCTCCAACAATACAGTTTCAGAGCAGGGAGTACAGATTTCAAGTGGCCAAACTATATTTGAATATGAGAGCAGAATTAGGCCTGGAGAACAGTTGGTGATTTGAGGAACTAGTTTGCTCTGCCTAACCCCAGAGCTCTTTGCTTCTGATCAGGGATTAAGTACAGTTTGCCACTTTGAGGAATACATTCTGCCAGATCTAATTGCTTTCCCCTTTAAACAAGTCCTCTTTTTGTTGTTTGTTTTTTTGCTTTCCCCAGCTGAAGTGTAAGGAGATATGGAGTCTAAATGGTCTGGTAAAACACCTTTTTGGGAAGCAGCTTTTGAAAGATAAGTCTGTTCGCTGCAGTAACTGGGAAGAATTTCCACTCAACGAGGAGCAAAAATTGTATGCAGCTACAGATGCCTATGTACGTACAAGAAG
Organism: Jacana jacana; assembly: GCA_013400555.1. Lineage (NCBI taxonomy): Eukaryota > Metazoa > Chordata > Aves > Charadriiformes > Jacanidae > Jacana > Jacana jacana. The sequence continues at coordinate 90,150 of VZTM01030693.1, read as the reverse complement.
ACATCACCATTCCACCCATATCCGATAATGCCTGCTCTAATGTGCTCTGAGCTGTTGGTCTGGGTGCCTTTCTGCTACAGAACATAATGAATATAGGAAGGCTCTGGGGCCAGCTCAATGCCACCAAGTAGGTTGCTGTCCTTTTCCTTGTCTGTCTTAAGTTTTTGAATCTCAGTGTTCATTTAGAGCTTTGCAATATCTTCTCTGTTGAAGATGGTACTGCTTGTACCTGACTCGGTCGCCTGTCTTGTTGCTGGGATGGCTTGAAGAAGATATTGTGGTGAATGTTTTACCTAGAAAATTGAATGTAGGTGGAAGAAAGAAACTCCATTCCACAGCAGCCTTGAGCCTCCCATGAGATCCTCACATATTACTGTTTCCTGGTGTTGCAAGATTTGCCTTTTTAATTGAAGTCTGTTGACGAAGTGGGGCTCCCGAGGTGCCGAGCACCCCAGGCACCGATGAGTGTGTCTGAGGAGCGGCTGTCTGTTTGGACTCGCTTCAAGTTGTCGCTTCGGGGAAGCGAGTTTACTGGAGAAGTCAGGTGAATTGCCTATCTGCCTGTCTGGAGTGGGCCTAAATTCTTGCAGCATGATTATCCCCACGTAGGTGTAACCTGACTGGTGTGTATTTAAGTACAACAATCACTTAGGGAAATGAAGAGTAGGTAATGATTTTTTTTGGTTCCCTTGTCTGTGTTGTAGCTTTTTAGCACTTTTGGAGGTGTTTTCTACTGGGAGTTTTGTTCACCTGTCTTGAACTCCTTATGAGCCAAAATCCTGCTAAATGTAGTATGTGAGATCATCAACTTTGAAGAAATAGACCCTTCTCCAGTGGCTAATGCAGCAGAGCCACAGTGTGGATTGCCAGGAAGAGTGATTTAGATGCATATGAATTGTTGTGTCTCTGCAGAAGTCCCTGCTTTTTCACCACTTTGAAAACAGCATGGTTTTCCTGTAGTTCTGTGCAGGGATTTACCAGCATGCTGCTGGGTGCTGCCTGCTTACAGGGGGAAAACTGTTCTTTATGGCAGCAAAATAAAATCCTTTGAGGTTAGATAAAGCAAGGAAAATGACAGTGGTCTGTTTTGTTTCCCGACTCAGGAAACGCTGCGTATTTTCTAGTTTAGTCAAAAACTGTGGGGGGTTTAACACTTGTTAAAGCAGTAAAGAAAGGAGCTCTGGTTTTGGTGCTTTCTGCTGCTTCTGTAGCCAGCTTCTTCCAGTCCTGCTATGCTGTGTTCACCTGGCCAGCCTTTTGGAGCCTCATAGGAAGACACAAGGGAGTAACTTGTTTCTTTCTCCTTCCTCTTTAAGATGCCTCGGTTAACTTGTGTAGCCTAATTAGCACATTCCTGCCTTTAGGCTGCCTTTTTTTTTTTTTTTTTTTGTTAGAAGTTATTATTCATATCAAGGGAAATATTAAGCACACAGAATCTGTCTTAGTCGGTTCATAGAGATTCTCTTGGAGCGCTGCATAAAATCTGCACGAGGTGGAGCAGATGGTGAGACTGGGAGCAGGGTACTTGGAGCTCTCTATCTGCAGCAGACTTTGTAAGATAACCGTGCTGGGATCTGTACAAGAGTACCCACTGGAGCGCAGAGCCTGAGTCAGGAGTTTGCCTTCTGTGAAGTGTTCTGTAAAACCTGACCTGGTTGCGATGAGCATTGCAGTAAGGCAGGCCCTTGACCGTTGTACGGCACGGGCCAACAGCTCAGACTTTGATGTTCACAATGTATTTGTGCTGTGGTTTGCTGAATTAGTTCTTGGGGAGGGGGGAGAGGTGCTTAGTCTCTAAGATATTTTTTTCCTGCAGAGTACCAAGTGCTAATTTTGTTCCCTTTCTTTTGCAGGCTGGCTTCATCATTTATCAAAAACTGGAAAATATGAATAACAGTGACTGGAAATTATTTTGTGTAAGAGGTAATTTCTTACACTTTAATGTATAATTTTATTCAGTGTACAATCGAGTATTCCATTTCCAAATGTTTCTTTTCCTGGTATCTTTGTGTTGGGGTTATCTGGGTTCTTGGTGGTTACTGATCCCTTCCAGAGAGAACAGACTGTAAAGGCTCTTGGATGACCTGGGTTACCATACTGAGGAGCTCTTTGCCATAGTGATGTAGGAATGCAGCCTTGGTATGTTGTTTGTTTCTGCTGTATACAGAGACAGCAAGAATTCCTGATGTCATTCCAGTTTGTTTATGGAAACACTTCAGTGAATTAATTTCAATTCTGCTGTTGCAGAGACAAAAGTCTAGCTTAAGGAGAAATAAAACTACCAAATATGTGTTATGAAGTAATTCTTGAGGTGTATAAATAGGAGCCACACTTTCTAGGGTGGCTTGGCATTATTTGATGATTCTAAGATCTTGTTTGTTCCTGTGCTTCGTAAGGAAAGTTAAGTATTGCATGTAGCTCTGGCTGAAAAAGAGGTGGGAGGAAGTTTGTTTCCTTTTTATAGGCTGAATTTTACTTTTCTGTTGAAGACAGAAGTTGCAGTACTATCTCCTTAGTATGAGGTGCAAATTGTTGGGTTTTGGTCTCATCAGCATATCTGTGTCAGCAGTTTTTTTTCTGGAAGCTGGAGTGTATACTGGGGGAGGATCACTTTATAATGGTCCCATTCTGTATCTTTTTTCCCCGAGCATGTGTAATGGGCCACTGGAAGAGGTACAATGCTGAAGTATATGGAAGCCTGGCTTGATTCCATGTACTTGATTTTTAAGCACTGGAAAAATGTCTTATCTGTAGATCTTGGCAAGATCTTGAATGGCACTTATTTGTGTAGAGGTGTTAGACCTCACTTACTGTGAAATAACTATGACTGAAATAACTTCTTATAGGTGACATGTCAGAGGGTGTGAAGGAGCGCTTGACTTCACTGGCTGAAGAGATAACAGCCCTGGCTTCTCGCATCCCTGACTCTTCTGGACCACTTGAAAATTTGCAGAGGTTAGATTTTTGTTGGCTTGTCTCTGCTTTACCTGTAAGATGGTAATTTTGCTCTTGATTCCTGAGGTACCACACAACAAAGTACATGAGTGTTAACAGCCGTCTCTGCTATCTGTGCATCCAGTTCCAAGTAAAGAAAGCACAGTGTGCTTGGTGGGAAGACATTGTCTTTATGTGTAGGAACATAGCTTTTTACTGGTCAAATTGCAGTGGGTTTGACACTGAACTTTGAATCTATTTCTTCTTGCTGAAATGCCCAGCAAAACCTTCTTCCATGAATACTCAGGACTCTCACATGAGAAACTACTAGAAGTCTGTAGACTTGATACAAGCATGGGGGCGATACCATAAGCAGTGTTTTCAGAAAGTCTTTGTAGGTTTTCTTCAGTGTAAAGAAATTTGATTTTTGTCTCACAGAAGCGGAATGCCAATAGCACATCAGTGATGAGCCTTTATGTGTGAACTTTTGGCCAGATTATCTGAGAAAGCAGACTACTTTAGAATCCTCAGTTCTGCCTGTGGCAAAGATAGATGTATGTAGTGACTGCCTTTATCATTTTGATTCAACTTTGTTGTTTTTCCTTCTAGGGCTGCAGAAATACTAGCTGACATAACAGTGAATGTAAATGCCTTAAGAAGCACACTGTTTGGTTCAGGTTCCCTTTCTGTACTGGAGAGGAGCTGTGGCACAACTCCAACAAATCTCGAAGCAAAGTCAGCAGATGTTGAAGCACAGAAAGTTGAAACGCCTGATTTCGCTAAACAGCTCGAAGGTGACTTCAACCTCTGCTCTGACGCTACACTAGCTGGCCTCTGGGAGGGAGATGGCGATGAAGAGGCGGAGAGAGTTAAAGCTGTGGAAGATGGGGCTGCAGCAGCCAACTCCAAGGACATAGCAGACAGAGATGACTTCATGTCACTAGACATTACTGAGCAAGAACTTCAGATCTTGGAACGTCAGGCTGCAAAAGAACTGCTCAACGAAGCTGCACCTGAGGTAATGAGAAAAGCTCTCATAAATCATGGATGTTCAGCAGAGAAAGGGATCTTTTTAATTTCCCTTAAGATTTTAAACTTCTGTTCCTGAGAGAATATTAAGAGGGGCTTGGTCTGGAAAATATTTGTGGAGGTGATCAAGCACTGAGCTGCTCTTCAGCTGTGTGGTTGGAAGGACTAGTACTGAATACAGAAGCTCTAGGTAGTTTGATAAGTTTTCCTCTTTCAGTTGCTAGTACATTATCAAAGAATTTCTTGCAGTACGGGGACAAATGTTGCACTGGAGCATCTCTGTCCTGGTTTGAGGCAAAACAAACCAATTTTCTGTTCAGTAGTTTTACTTTTTTAGCTGGGCCTCTTCTAACTAACTAAAGTCTGAAACTAACAGCACATTGTTCAGAGAGTGTTTCGTCTCACAGTGATAAGACCTGATTATACCAAGGGATGGTGCAGAGAGGCCCTTGCTTATACTTACTGCTAGAACAACCAAGGTCAGGTAATTTTGTCAGGTGACCTAAAACTGGCCAATTAGGGTATTCCATCCCATCCGCATCATGCTTCGTAAAAAAAGCTGAGGGATCAAGGGGTTGTTAGTAGTAGGCCAGTTTTAGGTAGTTTAGTTTTTATCTAAACTCCTGAATCTCTTAATCCTTTCCTCTCCTCTCTTTTCCTTAGGAGGGGGGGAGGAGGGGTCATCATCTGTCCGATTGGTCAAAACCACAACAATCTCCAGCTTGGTCATGAACAAAAAGCTCATCTTATTCTAAGGGATCTAAATAGCAGTCCTAGTGACGGCTGAATCTGGATTTGTGCTTTTTGGATTATAATTTCCTGTATGTTGCAAGTGTTTTGCACATCTGGTGATGCTACTGTTCTTCTCTCTTACTACAGGGCCTTGTTCTGTTCTAATACTTCTTTCAGATATTTTTTAACGGGCAGGCTCCAGAGCTGAATGAGCCTGGTTGTTCTTGGGAATGAGTAAAAGTGTGTGGAGGAATATTTTACAGTATGCATGGAAGGTTGAAAGCCTGTATGTAAAATAAAAATAACTTTGCTGATAAGAAGAAATATTTCTTTGTAGGAGGCATGCTCCACAGACAATGAACAGAATATTTCCTGTGTCATTGAAAGTGATGAAGAACTGGAAATGGAGATGCTTAAAGTGAGTGCCTCCATTTTTTTGGGTTTTAATTTTTTTATAATGGTGATGCTCTTGGGCCACAGTAGAGCATAGTGTAGTTGAGGGGAGGGGATATGAAGTAAACCAATGTTGCTTACAGAAGGTGAACAGAAGGCTGGTGAAAGTGTGGATACCCAAAGAATTCAATTTACTCACGTTGGATTTATCCCATCTTTACTATACCAGCTTGGGCTTGATCCACCCACTTACTGCGTTTGAGTAGATTATAATTCATCAACTGCTCTGCTCCAAGCAACGTGCAAACCCTTGTGTGCTTGTGTGTCAGCTTGTTGAGCTGACAGGGCAGTTTGTGTGCTGCTAACCTGGGCTGCAGATCAAACTGCTTTATAGCCACGTTCTGCTGGCCTCTTTCAAAGTGTTCTTACTGGTATAACTTCTACTTCTTGAAAAGAAGATTTAGATGTTGAGTCTTATTTTTTTCTTTACCCTGGCTTTTTTCTTGATCTTTACCTGATGCTTTATGTATTTCAAGTCAAGTGACTAAACATTTCCCCCAGAGCAGTCAGAAGTGCACGTGTGCTTGTACACACCGAAAGGTTAAGTGTGTTGGTTACAGCTAAGCAGGAAGTAGGGCTAAAAGGTCTGGGGAGAGAAGTTGTATGTTTTTCTAGAGGAGGACCAGGTCTGTTCTGGATGGTTCTCAGTGCTGCATGTCAATTGTCTATAAATGGAGTTTTGGTCAAAAAAAAATCTAACTTGAGTAGAAGGGGATTAGTTAGTGTTTCTCAGAGTAGCGTGTTGTGGAAACAGTGAGTGTCAGACCATATTGTGATCCCATCGTTTCTGGCTTCGTTATTAGCCTCGTCAGCTGCACCTCAGTAAAACGTGTCAAAAAAGTTCAAACTCAAAAAAAACCACCAACCTCAGCCATTGATTTTATAAAATAACAGACTTAAATGTCTTCAAAATTTCTAAGACCTTTTTGCAAAGAAGAAATAAAAGCTGTTGTAATTGTACCCGGGGAATGGCTCCTGAATGCTACTTGTAGTTTGACAGCTGTGTTTTTCTGTTGTGTTGTGTGCTGATAGAGCTAAGTTAGACTCCTGTACCTGTATCATTAGCTCAGACATTCACTGTACCTACTGTTTCATGCTCTGAAATAACTTTTTCTCCTGACTTCTCAGTCTGTAGAGGATATAGATGATTCCAAGGGAGTTTTGACTGAAAGAGAGTCCAATAAAGCCAGGAAAACTCCTGATGCAGAATTGAACATTGCAGTAGATGGTGATGAAGATGAAGGCATTGTGGAAGAGGAAGAAGAAGAATGTTTGGGTATGTTTTAAATTACAGAGCCCAATTAAATAAATTTTAAAATGAATCCATGGCCTATAGAAGCAGATGTGGAAGCACAGTAAAACCTTGCTTGGTTTCTTATAGCAGAAAGTTAAATCTGGGTTTTAATAGGAGTATTCATCTGTGTGCCAAGATGAAAACTTAAAGATGTCTTTGGCAAAACATTTTTGTGTGCTGAATAGAAGTAAAACTGATCTGGGTACGTGGAGGTCATGCAGAATTGAGTGGATGTATTCAGAACACAGCAGAGAAGAAAATGGTACCTCCAGTATGTGTTCTTGTTCTGTTGTCCCACTGCTGCTGCTCCATGGCAGAATTCTTAGGATATTCTGTCTTAGAGGTGATCTTGACCTAGGGCTTCAGAGCTGGCCCTGTGGAGACAAAGCAAGTGGAGAAACGAGGCTGAAATGTGAGGTGCAGTACACCTTGGCTTGGTTTGGACTCACTGTGTGAAAGCTTCTTTCCCTGGTTGTGGAAATTAGAGTGTGGACCTTGTCACTAGAAGTGACAGCATCAACCAAGAGAAGAGGTGCTTGTGTCTTCCTAGTAGAACGTGGACTGCTAGATGGGGACGCTTGAGTTGATTGTTTCTTCGTTGAGTTCCTTTCTCTATGGCCAGGCAAGGCTGTTACAGGGAGTGTGTGCTTGCCCAACAGACAAAAACTGTGTGGAAATATCTTGCTTTTTCCTGCCAAATGTTAAATGTAATTTCAACAGAGATCTGGTATATGTTTCTTCAGTGTTTACAGCAAGACCATGACTTTGTTAGTCTCTTGCCGTGTTGGATTGATCAAAGTAACTTCAGGAGGGGCTTTTCTAAAGGCATGCCTAGTAAAACATCTCTGGTACCGAATCATGTTCCAAATAATGCAGCTATGCATTGCAATACCCATTGCTTTATTATCTTATTAATCAGGCCATATGTTCCCCTCCTCACGCAGGGTCTCCGAGGAGCCTGTTTGCTTTTTTAATCCTTTATTCTAGCCTGTAAATATCTTGAGTTTGTCTCTCTCTTCATGGAAGTTGCCCACATCCTAGGCCCTGGGCATCACTAACCATGAGCAGGCTGTTGTTTGTCAAGACAGTGCTTTGTTTTTTTAAAATTTAATTGCAGATTAACTCCTTATTTATTCCCCCCCCTCTCCAACTAAAGACCCGTTGCTGCCAGTACCGAGTGGAAGCCACGTCACGTGTCTGAAGACACATTTTGGGCATTCTTCTTTCAAACCGTAAGTACATTTTCTGTTAAAATGACCGTTCTAGGGTTCATTTTCTATCCTTTCTTTCAACTTGGATGAGTTTTATTTTACTACTTCAAAAAACATTAACCAGTACCTGTGTAAAATTTCAAGATAAAGAAAAGCAGCCTTTGCCACAACAAGATGCCAAAATAAAACTTATGGGGAGTTAACTGCAGTACTGTGCTCTCATCGTAGAGGATGAGTTTCTTGACTCCTGTGATGTCATACCTCCTGCCATCAAAGCTTTATTCTACCAGGTCTAGCTCAGGTGGTTTAAACAGCGAGCAACAAACTGCACGGAATTCCTTCTCTCAACTTCCTTAGTCTGTTCATCCCTTGTTGTGTGGCTCTAATGAAGGAGGGAGAGGTTTCTGGCTATCTGCCATGGCATAATCTCAATGCAGTATGTGCTTATGCACTTAAGCATTGCTGGTAGTTCTTAAGTTCAATGGGAAGGGGATGAAGTTGTCCTGTGTGACTGGTGGTGGAATGCTTTCTGTGCAAGACACAGCCTAAGAGTCAAAATTAGGAAAAATTTTCACACTGAAAGGGTTATTAAGCACTGGAAGAGGCCACCCAGGGAAGTGGTTGAGGTACCATCCCTGGAAGTTATTTAAAAGAGGAGTTGACATAGTGCTTAGTGATGGTTTTTATCAGAGTTGTGTTGATGGACTAGATGATCCCAAAGGTCCCTTCCAACCTAGACAGTTCTATGATTCCAACACTTGGGGGGGAAGCTCTTTCACTCAGTTTTGGAAACAGGGTGGATTTTTTTAATGGACTGCAGTTATATACACTTGTGAGACCACAAAAGGGTCAAAACCGTTTGGAAACATCAAGGCTCTGTTTGGAATTTCTTGCACTGAAGGTAACTGTAGCTTTTGGTGTTTGTGAGTCGGTTATTAATGTATGGGAGGCACGGTTTGCTGTGTGATCTGTGAGTGACTACATCAAATGTTGCTTGCCTGAGAGCTGAGATTCTGAGATCCCCACCGTAGCACTGGTGGGATTACCTGCAGCAGTTGGAGTGGTTGAGTGGTTGCAGCATGTAAAGATAATAATCTATAAGGCAGCAGGAAGGGTTTCTTTAACCTGAAATTCAACTGAAGATGCAGTTTCACAAAATTTACATGTTATGTGTGGTGGTGGTAAAAATAAATTACTCCCCTTTGTTTAATTTAAAGGGTCCAGTGGAAAGTGATCAATTCTGTTCTAGAAGACAGAAGGGATAATCTTGTTGTCATGGCAACTGGTAAGTTACCTTTACATCCTAAGATGCAGTGAAAAATCTCTTCCTTTTTGGGGAGAGTAGGATGCAAACTTGGAGACTGTCCATGTGGCTCATGAGCTGGGCGCCCTGATTGAGACTGTAAATCTGAGCCAGCTGTGTTGGCTACTACTTATCAGTCCTAGCCTTTGTCACTGACCTTGGTGTAGAGAGGAGTATCGAATGCATGCTGACAGTCTTTATCTCCTATCTTTGTTCCTCTGCTAGGGCTCAACAAGGTGTTAGAATTACAGCTTTGTTGTAGCTGCATTGAAAACATGATGATTCACTTCTACCTTTTTCTCTTTAAGGCTATGGAAAAAGCTTGTGTTACCAGTTTCCTCCTGTTTACACTGGATGTACAGGAATTGTCATCTGTCCTCTTATCTCCTTGATGGAGGACCAGGTGCTGCAGCTGACGTAAGTAACATGGTAGTAACAAGCTGCTGCTGTATTTCCTGTGGAAACCCACGGATTCTGCTTGTGGTGTTTCTTGGTGTTTAAGGCTTCAGCTTTGTACAGCACACTGCTTGTGTGTCAGCTGTAAAGCTTACGTTTCTGAAGGAACACATGCAGACTGTCAATGGTCCAAGGCCACTGGATTTGCCAGTTATGTGAACTGCAGGCTGCGTTAGCAAAGGATCTGTGCTGGTGGGTGGTTCCTGAAGGTGGATGCTTCTCAAGTATTTCTGGATTCACAGGCCCTTGTTGCACAGACCACACTGGAGGAGCTTCACAGGCTATTTGAGCTGGAGAACTATGTCAAAATTTTATAGAGTGTCCTTTGGGTCTGGGAACAACGTCTGAACAACTTGTGGCTGAAAGCTGCTGGCCATTCAGGCTAAAGTTTGGGCACAGACTTGCAACAAAGACGGACAGTGTAGTAGGTCTCCTAACATCTGACCTCCTCACTTCACTGGGGGCACTGGGGAGTGACACTGACTCGCTCTTACCTGACCTTCTCACTTCACTGGGGGAATTGGTGGGTGAGACTGACTCGCTCTTACCTGAGCAGTTATGGGTGTGATCAACAAAAATCTCTTTGATTTTAATTTACCCGATTCATGCTTTTTCCACATGTACTTGCTTTCTGTTATAACAGTGAATTACTTCTGACACTTTTTAATTTAAGCTGTGGGGATCATGCTGAGTGTCTAGTTCATTCCTGTTCTGTCCAGCTTAGAACAGAAAGAACAAGCCTTTTGTGAAAGAGTGGATGTAAAGATGGTTTGATGGTTTGGGGTTTTTTCCTTTTTTTTTTTTTTTTTTGAAGTAGAAAACATCAATTAGGTTTTCTAATTGAAACAATTATGTTTCTGCTGCACATCATGACTCTGTGCAGATGAGTTACTGAACAGCCTAAACTGGTTCTATAGCCAGCTCCTAGACTTGAGTATTAATCAGCATGGTGTCTGTGTTCAGCTGCTGCTTTTACTTCTGTACTGTTTTCCTGAGTGGAAAAGGTTTATTCACTGTTTTCCCAGTGAGTTGTTCATATTGAAGGCTGTGGAGACTGTACAACCTAATGCAATTCAGTAATTTGTCTGTCAGTCTGGGTGCAGTTCTGCCCAGGACTAAAGCACAGAGGAGTGAGGGGGGAGAAGCCCCTGAACCAAAGGGCTGTAATAAAATTAGTAAATAAGCAAGTGAAGAGGACAGGGCTTGTGGGCTCCTGAAAGAGGTCAAATATGAAGCAGCTGAGCTGGTAAGCTTAATTACTGAATCTGTCACTAAAAAGCAGACTCTTGATTGAAGATTGGCAGATGCAGCACAACTGGCTTGCAAAAGATGGAAAGACAAGGCGAAAAACTGCATGCTAGTACAGGCTATATCCTAACGTGATGAACTGCGTAAGGCAATGGCTAAGGAAAACAAACAGTGTATTTTCTGCTTTTGGATGTGTTATTAGTAAACTTAGCTCTTGTGCAAGGAAAGAGGTCTTTAGTGCAATAAGGAATCAGAGAAGTAAATGCGTGTGTTTTGTGGGGGACAGCTGCAGGGGAAGTGGAAGAGCAGGGATGGGAGGCAGGAGTAGCCACTCTTGCTTTTTCAAAAGGCTTTTCCCACAAAGATCCTTGGAAGAAAACAGTCTGATTTTGCAGCTTGAAGTGCTCTTCCTGTGTGAAGCACTGGCATAGGCTGAAAGCTAAGGCAGAAAGCCTTGAGAGTAAATCTGTTCATGACTCTGCTTTTTGTTTCCATAGGATGTCAGAAATTCCGGCTTGCTTGCTTGGTTCGGCTCAGTCAAAGAACCTCAAAGAATGCCTCAAAGCGTAAGTCTTGGCTAAGCCTCCTGGGACTGCAGGTTCTGGTGTAGTTGTGTGAGAGGTAGGATGTTGCCCTGATCTGATGTTTCTGAAACTCTAGATTCCGGCCCAGGCCTGGAACCTGACACTTGGTGGTACCACTTGCATTCACCCAGGCTGGGTGTGTGGGAGGCTAAAGCCACCTTCTTGTGCCTTCTCACTGGGGAGATGGGGTTTGTTGAGTTTATGTTGTGATTTATACAGGGTTTTACATAGATTTTAGCCTTGTATTTGTTACTGAGTCATCACAACAGGCCCTTCTTGTTCTGGTGGATCTCGCGTGCTGTTTTTCTTTTCCTGTAACGCTGTGTACTACCTCGTGTTCCTGCACAGCTGGAAGGCTTTCTGCGGTCTCCATTTCCTTTCTCTTGTCCAGAAGTCTGTACCTGTTATTTACATCTTCTAGACAATCGTGGGGTTGTTTCATTGGTTGAGCTGTCTGGGTTTTTGCATTCTGAGACAGTGTATTTTCTTCATGTTTCAGGGGTCGGTACAGAGTTGTATATATGACTCCAGAGTTCTGTTCTGGGAACCTGCAGTTACTTCAGGATCTTGACCAAACTATTGGTAAGTTGGAGATAAGGTTGTAGATGAGTTGTCAAGCAGCTTAAATTCATAATTGTGTTTAAACTCTTTTAATCTTTGAACATTTTTCACCAATTTCTTACCAGTAGTGAGCTCAGACTAGTGTAGTGCCTGCCAATAGAAGGTGTCACAAGATCCTGTCATAGATGAAAAATCATAAGTGAGTAGAGTCTTTAGTGTGATCTTGTCATGGGAATGCTAGACAAGTTACTGGGAGCACAGCTGTGAAAACACTGATCTTTAAATTACAGGGAGTGAAATATTTAGCCTTCCAAGTGTTCTAATTTTTCTCACCCTTTTCAGAACGTAACAATGAGACTGTGCTTTGAAACACTGTAGTGAGTTTTAAAAATTTTCATCAAAGATGATGCAGCTGATCCATCTCATAGCAGGATAAATTCAAGGCACATAAACTCCAAGAATTAGTTTTTTACTCAGGAACTGAGTTTCTAGTGCTGTAGACAGGGAGGACTGTCTAGGGAGAATATGAACCATCTGGATTTCTGAGTCCCAAGAAACTGTATGCTTGGCCTCTCTGACTCTAGGGTGCTTTGAATATGCAGACTAGAATGGGATGTCTGTACTCAAGTTGAGGGTTTTTTTTCTGATTCCAAAAATGTAAACTTATTTCCCAGGAGCATCTTTTACCCTTCTCCTCTCCTATTTTTCTGGACTTGCATTTATTTCTTCAGTGCAGACCTGAGAAACTCAAGCTTAGTTTTACAGTCCAGAAAATAAAACTAATGACATCTCTAATAAGCATTTGTGATTTATTAACAAATTCTGGGAAGCATGGGGAGGAAAGGGTCCTGTCAGGCAGTTCAGGATTTCGACCCGTTGTGAGGGATGTTGGAGATCCGGAGCCTGGAGAAGGAAGAAGAGATGATGATGGGGGAAAATGGAAAAGCTCTCAGGCCTTCTTACAACAGAGGCCGTTATAAGAACAGTCCTGGGGAGCTGGTACAGCAGAAGGCATTGTAGAAACAAAAGTTTTGGCAGACTGCTGGTGCCTTGTCAGGAGGGCTTGAAATTGAGCAGAGTGTTTGTGTTTTGTCACTTCCCATGTGGGTTTGTCTTGTTGACGTGTCCATGCTGTGGTTTTGTGCCCACCAGGTATTACACTCATAGCTGTTGATGAAGCTCATTGCATTTCCGAGTGGGGCCATGACTTCAGAAATTCCTTTAGAAGTTTAGGCTCGTTAAAGAAGGCTCTGCCATCGGTGAGGCTTTAATATGTTTGTTCTCCAATGTTAAGAGGAGGATACTATTTCATTTTACGTTATAGTTTGAAATATCAATTCTTTCATGTTGCCCTTTGGGTGTACTTACCATGCTCTTCTGGAGTTTGTGGTCCCTGTCAGTCATTGAGCTTTGTGGGTTTTTTCCAAATGCTTTAAATGGTGATTGCTCTAAACTGAGACTACCAGAAAGTTCTGGAAATTAAATTACTTTGTTGGATTCTTATACTATAGAAGATGACATTCCTAAGCTTCTGGTTTGATATTGAGGGATGGGTTGGGTTTTTTGGTTTTTTTTTTTTTTTTTGTTAAACTGGCTGGTTGATTGGCTTGCAAGAGCAAGCATCTCTGATTTCTAGACATTCCTCAAGTACTTATTGCAGAAGCTCAGAGATTTAGACCTTAATACTGCTCACGTTTTGTCCTATGTTCCCTAAATTTAGCCAACCACATCAGAAAATTATTGAAGACTTGTTGAAGATATAAGTTAAAAAAAATAATAAAATCACACAATCAGAATGTATTTCAGCAGCATCCTGTCCCTGTCTGCTCTCCAGAGCAGCGTAGACCAAAGCTCTAGGAAGCTAATTTTTAACTGTATTTTTCAAACAGCTGAACTCATTGGTCATCATAAATAGATTAAAGTGCCTGTTCACATGCTATTTCAGTTTTGACTCATGCTTTTTTGGTTAAAAAAAAAATTAAATCAGTGAGCTCTTGGACTTTTTCTTCCACTTTTCCCTGCAGGTTCCCATTGTTGCTTTAACTGCAACTGCAAGTCCATCGATTAGAGAAGATATAGTGAATTGTCTGAATCTGAAGAATCCCCAGGTCACGTGTACTAGTTTTGACAGACCTAACCTGTACTTAGAAGTTGGACGACAAAGTGGAAATATCCTTAGAGATCTGAAGCAGTTCCTTACTAGGAAAGGAAGGTAAGGATTTAAGCCTGTTTTCATTGATCCCTCAGACGTACTGGGGTATTTTGGAATTTTGGTGGTGTGTGCTAAGAATTGGTAGCAGTCTTAAACGGGTTGGATGAGGAAGAGTCTGGGCTTTCTCTGTAGCTTGGCTGATACTGTGATAATAACTTACTGTGTTGTGTCCCATATTTTGCCCAACCCCATCTCCCAATTTAAAAAGAAAAAAAAAGAAAAGCTTTTGGGGCAAGGAGTGATGAGCTCTTGCTGTTTGCATGTTGCTAACTTAAGGATCTGAAGGATCACCTAAAAAAAAGTGGGTCTTAAGGATCACAAAAAAATGAGTCCATTATAAATCTGTGGTAAGGTTATTTTTTTAAAAATAAAGATAATCTCAGCAGATGAATTGCAATCCTCTTCTGTTAGCAGACCCAGTGGTGTACCCACTCTGGTTCTGTTCTTCTCCTTGTCTCTAGCTGCATTGTGTGTTTCTACAACATTTTAAATTAATTCATCATCACTAATTTGTACCTTGTTATATAAATGTGGACCTTTCAAGTGACAGTTGTAAAAGCATGTTTCCTGATGGCTTTAAGGAAATTGGGAGCCTTGTGCTGCTGCTCCTGTAGAGACCAAAATCTGTGTTTTGTGAAATAACCTGAAGACCCCCAAATAAATTGACTTTTGGAAAAATGGACTTTGAAGTTATGTACGAATGAACCGATTAAAATGGGTTTCAATTTCTAAACCCCCAAGGGGTGAACTGCTGGGAAAGCTCCATTGCCTTTTCAGCTAAGTGCAGCTGGGCTTTTTGCAGAAGTGTGGCTGCTTCTCTTGTGTGTCTTTACTCGTTGCTATTATTTATAGCAGTTCTGCATACGAGTTCGAAGGCCCCACTATCATCTACTGCCCTTCGAGAAAGGCTACTGAACAGGTTGTGTCTGAACTGATTAAACTCGGTGTGGCCTGCGGTGTGTACCATGCTGGTATGGGAATCAAACAAAGGAGAGACACCCATCACAAGTTCATGAGGGATGAAATTCAGGTATGTAGGAAACTAGGTCCACTTGATCCTGTTAATTATTGCAGAGTTTCTGGTCAAATAAAGAATTTGGTAATCTCAGCATGTGTTTCCCATTTACTGTGTCTGTCTCTTAATTCTGGGCAAAGAAATTGCCAGTCTGTGCTGACAACAATAGGAGTCCTGGCTTATGTTTCAAATTCCTTTAAGTCCTTTAAAAATCCATAACATTTGAGGAAAATAGTGGTAGTTGGAACAATATCATTGCAAGTTCTGGGAGCTGCTTTCTTCCTCTTGCAGCTAAGCAGGCGAAGAGTTATCGTGGGACTTCTTGTGCTCCTCTTTGCAATATGTTTTGTGCCTTTGTTGGAGGGGAAAAAAAACCCTTGAAAACACTCTAGCATTTGCCACAGCACATCATCACTCATGCTCTGACCAACATCAGACTTTACTGCAGGACTGTGGGTACTGAGTGTGAGTTTGAAGCCATTGTAGTTTAGGCTGAATTTTGAGTTTGTAGCAAATAGTTGCATAATCCAGGCATATTCTTGATGCTAATTGCAAATCATTTGGTGTGTGGCTCCTTTTCTGTAGTGTGTTGTGGCTACAGTGGCATTTGGGATGGGCATCAATAAAGCAGATATCCGGATGGTTATTCATTACGGTGCCCCTAAGGAAATGGAATCCTATTATCAAGAAATTGGGAGAGCTGGTCGCGATGGGCTTCCTGCTTCTTGCCACGTCCTGTGGACTGCAACAGACTTGGCTTTTAACAGGTAAATGATTGAAGACAATTGCTTTGACACAGGTAGCCGAAACACACCAAAAGAAAGAGGAGCAGGGTGGGTTTGGTTGAAAATGTGACTTTTTGGAATGGTTCCAAGTCCTTTCCTGCATACATGCAGTACTAAATATGCTCTACTTCTTCTTCTAGAAGGTAATCCACAAATTTACTAATGTGTAAATGAATTTGTCCTTGTTCCAGTTCTGCTTTCTGAAGATGCTTTACAAGGCAGGCAGTGGTAAAACCTGGTCACTTGTCTTGTAAATCACCTGACCTGCTTTTAGACCCATAATCCCGCCCTTTAGGACTACTGAAGCTGTAGAATTATTTTTTTCTCTCCATTATCTAGATGTCTAAATGGAGAAATGCTTTTTTTATTATTTATTTTATTTTCTACTGGGTGGGGGAGACCTTGTTGTAGAGGCCTCCTGTTAACTCTGTCCCAAAAATGCCTGAACTCAGTCAATTGCACTTGTGTCACCGGACTGCCAGGGCCTATGAAACCACATACTTCCTTGCTCTTTTTTTCCAGGCAGCCAGAAACTTGCTTTGCTCACCTTTGAGCTGGAATGGTGTAGCTGCCTTAACGTGGTGCCCAACACCTGCAGTACTGGCTCGTTGTCGATGCCGTGTGGCACAGTGAGCGTGGTGCAGATGGTCACTCAGGTTTGGCTCGTGCAGCAGCAGCTGTGTACCAGCAGAGCGGTTGTTCCGTACACCCATCAACTAGTCCCATGCTATTTTTTTTTTCCCCTCCATTGGATCCTTCCGGTGATTACTATAAGGGATATCAAATTAGGCTACAGGTGGATATGTCCTAACATGCCACCTCTGAATTTCTTAAAAGAGTGATGATACCGTTGCATACTTTGTAATTTGGCAATGGCATTGATGAGATCTTGGAAGAATAGAGAATGAGAGAAATTGCCCTCTCTCAGTGCCTTCTGGCCCTTCCTCTCCTCTGTGCCTTTTGCCATGGATTTCTGAAGCTTAGTAGCATGTGGGGCTGGGAGAACCTCTCTCTCCTGCCCTGTTTAGAATGATCACATTTAGAAGAATATGAATAAAGTGCCCTTCTGGGTATGCCCCATGCTATAAGGATCAAGATTGTGGAGAAACAGGCAGGCAGTTCAGGTTTGGTTTTAGAAGGATGGGTTTTTTTTCTGGCTGTTTCTTGTGAATTTGACTGAGAGGTGTCTGGCCTGTTTCATTTTTGGTGTGGGACGGGGGAATAACAATGGGTATTTAAGGTTCTTCACTTTTCCTTTTGACTGACAGACATCTTTTAAGTGAGATACGCAGTGAAACGTTCCGTTTGTACAAACTGAAGATGTTGGCTAAAATAGAGAAGTACCTTGTGTCAACCAGCTGTAGGAGGAAGTGAGTACTGGAATTTATTTTAATGCTTTTATGTTATTTCAGCCAGCTTTGATGAGAGCCATTGTATGTCAGTCACAACTGGAGGTTGTAACCAGATGGCATCTCATGCTCACCATGTGTTCTGCAAACACGTTTTGTATTAAAGACAGTATCAAAAAGTACTGCTTTCAGCATACTTACACATCACACATCAAGTGTTTCCTTATTTGCTTTTGGGAACAAAAGGAAAACCCAATTTTTTCTTTAGAGGAATCAAGGCCAAATAATTGGCTCCTCAGTGAATTAATGATGCTGATTTTGACTCTGTTTTCTGCAATAAATTTAATATGTAAATTCTTGTTCTTTTATTTAATTTTCTGCATTCCCTTGGGTAGACTCATCCTGTCTCATTTTGAAGACAAACAACTCCGAAAGGTTTCCTCTGGCATCATGGGCACAGAAGAATGCTGTGATAATTGCAGGTCCAGGTAAGCTTTCTTCCCTGGAGGCTGATACAAGAGGTTATGTTGTCTCAGGCTGACTTACAAGGCAAATTATCTAAAAGATAATCATGGCTTTTTATGCATCTGATTTTGCAGATGTTCAGCCTGAAGTTCATCTTTGAACAACTGTCTCTAACCTTCTCCTCCAGGGTTAGGAGCTGAGCAAGCCACGAGGCAGTTTATAAGCTCTCAGGCTGTGGGAAAGCCTGTAAACAAAGTACAGTTGCAGTTCCTAAAAGGCTTTAGAGCAACGCTTTTAGACTGTGCAATACACTTGTATTCACCAGTCTGAGTCCTGTTAGGTAATTAATCCCGAAGGGAAACACTTGGAAGCGGAGTGTGGTACCCTGTGTCTGAGGTTAAATTGCACGGTGCTCAGGGAGCCGTTCCCCCGTTGCAGCCTGTGCTGACACAGGCTCTTCCCAGCGTTGCTGGTGATCTCATAGATGTGCTGAAGGGAAGCCGGGGGGTCGGCAGTCACGCAGGTACGAGCAGAAACACCTCCCTGAGCCTCTTCTGTCTGCACATACTCACTGTCCCTGAACTTGAAAGAAAGCATTCCTTGTTCTTGCTGGTAGCATGTCGCTGCCTGATCAGAGACAAGATGTTATGCTGTGTTGCTTTCTGGGAAAATTATTACCAGTTCAGCTACACTTCCTGTGTGCTCAAGGATTAAGAAATCTTTCTTTGGCCTCTGCTAAAACTAGCAAGAGAATTTGAAAGCCTGTAATTCCAATCTTTGTAGTCACGTTGCTGTGCCACTAAAAAGCCCCATAGTGAATTTGTGTTGCAGGTCTGAAACAACTTGAAATAATTACCATCCGTTTTCTTCTCCTTAAGTGATTTGTGCCAATAACTTTTTGATGGGTTCCTCTAGTCAGAAGTAGATGCATTAACAAACACTAGAGAACCCTTAGTGGGGTTACTTTTTCCTTCTTTTTTTTTTCTTTCCCTTTATGTTGCTTTAAAAAAAAAAAGACAAAGCCCCTCTTTGCTATTAGGTACCATTAAAGAGATGTCTTGTATGCCTAAACAGTGCAAATATGAAATTCAGATGATTGCTGAGACAAAGGTGCTCTGTCACAGCAAGTGCTATGAAGAAATGTGTAGTATTGGGCTGGGCAGCTGTCTTAACCACAACTGATTTTGACTTTTGCTCAGTCTCATGTTTTCAGTCCTAGTTCTTCATGCTTAAACATGTTTAATTGCTTATATTGATGTAACTTGAAGTGCATATTTCTTTTTTTAGTTATTGCTTGTTAGACAAAATGTGAACAAAGGGGGGAGGGGACTTGATTTTCATTGTGCATTAAACTTGTTTGTTCTTTGTGTGTTTCAGAGCCTCTTGTTTGGCAGTCTCCAGTGACTCAGAATGTGGTTTACAGGACTTTGGGAAGCAAGCATATCAGCTGCTGTCTGCAGTGAGTGCCCTGGAAGAGAAGTTTGGAACTAGAATTCCCATTCTGTTTCTCCGAGGATCTGTAAGTGGTAGTAAAAACCCTTGGATGCGTTTAGAGAGTGGAGGGACTGGTACACCAAATAATACATTAACATACGTGCATATAAACATGTGTACACACACATATATGTTTAGTACCTTTTTCTCAGGACTGGATATCTGTAGAGAGAGGCAGTCCACTTTCTGAAGCTGCTCAGCAGCATTTCCTATGCAGCAAACTAGATTGTCATTTTGACAGGCAGCAGCCATAAGTATAGTGGGCCTCCAAAGCGTGTTGTACTTTTATTTCCTGCATGTGCAGCGAAGAAATAGCTTCTGCCTCCAAGCTCTTGCCATCTCACTTCTGTTTTTCTTAATAGTAAAATGTTCAGTCCTCTATAGCCTAAGAGCTCAGCTTAGAAATAGTCCCCTCTCTTTGTCATATGTGGAGCTGCCCTGTATTCTGGGGGTTGCCTTGAGCTGGCTATTGACAATCATATGTTAAACACACAAACAGCAGCCCAAGTATTGGTAGAGGTTCTAAAACTCTTCCTGTAAGTCTAGAGGGTTTTTTTTCTTTAGGGTGAGTTTGATGTTTTCGTAGAGACCGTCAAGTGCTTGGTTGTGTAGTTTCGTTTTGCGTTTTCCCTGTGAAGATGCATCATTTCTATTATCCTGAAACGAGTGGCTTTTTCAGAACGAGGAATAAACACTTCTTTGCTTGGTAAACTGAGCTTATGTTTGAATAAAGCGAATGAGGGCCTGCGTTCTGGCTTCTTACTGCTGCCTGACTTGGAGCAGCGAGTTGGGAAGTAGGATCCTAGAATGAATATAAATGACTTCTACATACCTTAGAATAGTACTTCTTAAATACTAGGTGAGAAATTCACCAGAAATAAAATATGAGAGTAAGACTAGAATAATTTTTTATGCTTATAACATGGGAGCAGGGGAGAAAAGAGTCAGCTGCAGTACTTGATAAAACAGGATGAATGATGTTCCTCTTTTTTCCTCTTAAAGTTAATTCCCGACTGTCACACAGATGTGTCTGGGGGTGGGGAAGTACTCTGTTTCAGATTTCAATGTAGTCCAGACTGTTAATTTATTAGACACTACTGAAAGAAGTGAAGATATCAAATTTGCTTTGCAAATAGAGAGTAATATTCTACTGCCTACAAGAATATCCATTTCTGGGCTAACATACCTTTTTAAAAAAAAAATAAGTGTTTATTTGTAGCATCAATGTATGCTCTAGAGAGAATGTGTGAAATAATATCACTGTAAGTTTATGTGCTATGTCTGTCTCAGGCTGACTGATATGTTGCTTTAAAAGCTTGTTTATGGAGAATTTGTTCTTTTAAGTTAATGGTATCTTTTTGCTAAGACCAGGTGGTTTCCAATAGGCTTTGAGTGGACCACAAAGGAGACCCTGTCTCAATATTTGAAAGCTGAGTCAGACCATGGAAGGGATCAAGGTCCTCTGGGAAACTTTGAATTAAAGATCCATTAACGGAAGTATTGTACTAACCCTGCTAAAGAAAGAAGAATATACAGCTTTTAAGGTCTCCTTTTATCAAACATGGATTTTTGACTGTTTCAGCAATTATTTTACTCTGGTTGGTGGTCTCAGTCACTGGTTGCGAGTGCCTTGTACTAGTACCTCTAGTATTTAATAATTTGTGTGAAGCTGAAACTGCTATCTTGGTTTCTGTTGCCCAATCCTGTCCTTAACTGAAGATACTCAGCCCAAACACGGACACAGAGTTTACTGTTTGGCATATTGTTCCTTTTATAGTTATTTCCACCATTGAAGTTGTTCTCTAAATCAAAACTGTGCTCTGAAAGCGTGTAGCCATTGGTGTAATTAAAGTAACTGGTGTAACTGAAAGTCTAGGAATGTGGTCATGCTTAAAAGTAATGTGTGTTAACAGCTGAATGAGGGAGGATGCCCTAGAAGGGACATGGGACTTGGTGCTTTCTCTCTGCCTGCTGAATAGGTGACTCGCTTGTATTCACCATCGGGACTCTGCCCTGGTCCCATCTGGCAGCAAGCTGAGCCCCTCCTGCCTGTGGCCTGCTGCTCCAGCTTCCTTCCCCTGCTGCTAAAGGTCTGAAACGAGCCCTTCTCCCTGCTGCTTCTCTCACTGTGCATGCAAGATAGCAGCTCCTTAACCATCTGAAGTTCTCCAAACTGCTCCTTACTGTGGTCCCTGGAGATGGTATGGAGCTCAGCAAGCCACTGTGTGCTGCCTGCTGCCTGTCCTGGATTTCTTTCACTTGGCTTCCTCTTTTCCCCTATGTCAGCCTGTTGTTTTCCTTTGTAAGGAAAACTGCATTCCTGGGAATAGATGCTCTGTGTTAGTTCCTGGCATGAAGGGATTCTGGTAGAAGTACTAACAGGAATCTGGAAAACCTGTGCTAACAACCAGTCTTAGAAGTGGCAAGAGGTGAGCCTTCACCCTGCTGTCAAAGATTGTAATTGTCAGTCACACCCCTTGCTTTTTATCCCCATCACCACCTCCCATGGGATGTCCTTATCTAACCAGCATTGTAGATATGTGTATATCTACATACACACTCTCTGGAGGATACACAATTTGTGTATATACATGCACATATGTATAAAATCAAAAAGTACTTGTTTGACCGTGTAGCTTCCCCAGTGGAGGGGGGCACTCAGCAAGTCTACAAATAACAGGGACTGAAGTCTGCCTTCCAGTTTATTTCATATGCTAGCAATAAATTGAAACTTCTTTCTCTCTGTGACAATTTACCTACTAAAGCTTGATCCCTTGTTACTTGCCAGTTTCTGAAAAATTCTCAACTTCTCAGGTTCACGCCAAGAGTTTCTCTTTTTGGACAGCAGGAGACTAAAAGCCCCTTCCACGTTTTGGGCCCTGAGTTGAGGGCATGGGGTCATAACCCACCAGAGAGAAGCTAATTGGCTTTTTTAGAATCTGAACCATTGGTAAGAGATGAATAAATCAGCAACTTTTTCCAACAAATTAAAAAAAACCCAAACCACTCAAACCCCACTTTGCAATAAAGGCCAGAGGAGGAAGAGGGGAGCAGACATAGGTAGTAAGCTTGCTTCTGGCTTTGTACCCCTGTCCTGGGATTTAAACAGGACTTGTAAACTTATTTTCACTTCTACTTCTGTAGGCTCTTTGTAATTAAAAGCAGAGTGGGTGACTGCTTCTGTTTGAACTCACGCAATGTAAGATTGGCTTGAACTGGTCAAATAAAAACTGCACTAGATGCCATTCTTTGCGGCTGTGGATGGCTGGGATGTTGCTGCAACCTCCCCTGTATAGGAAGGGAGACGTTTTCACAGTACTGTGATCTAAGTGTAGGTTTGTCTGGGGTCTTACTGCAAAAGAAAGTCATCACCTTGGCAGAACACCCCGGAGTGGATTAGGTTAGTAGAGGTGAAACTGCTCTTCAGGTGGTGTGAACGAGGCAAATGGGCATGGCTTGTGCTCTCATTGTTGAGTGCTGTAGGTGTGGTTATTGTTGTGGGTATTATGGAAAATATTTTGGTTTGTGACTTTTCTGTGAAGTTCTGTGGGGAAACATTCCTGAGGACGTGCTCCTTTCATCTCAGTTTTGATTTACTGGTTTTATTGGAAACTTTCTCCCACAAGGACTGGAGAAGCCTGAGCAATTCTTTCAATAATTTCAGAGTTCTCAACGCTTGCCAGACAGATACCGGAAACACCCTCTCTTTGGTAGTGGAAAAGACTGGCCAGAGAACTGGTGGAAATCACTCTGCCAACAGCTGATAATGGAAGGATTCCTCAAAGAAGCCTCTGGGCATAACAAGTTTGTAATCACGTGCATGCTCACCCAGAAGGTATGCTTTGGTGAGAAACAACCTATCAAAGGTTTCTCACAGCAATCTGTGGCTAAGCCATGTGGTTTATTTCTTACAGGGTAGAAATTGGCTGTTAAAGGCTGCATCTGCCTCAAATCCGAGTCTTCTGTTACAGTCCAGCGAAGACCTTAATCTGCAGAGACATCCTAGGAGGTAATGCATGTGTTCTCTTGAGGCTTTTTATTATTTTTACCATCAGATCAGCAGCTTCTGGAGCAGCTAGGTTGGACAGGAGACTTGATTTTGCTAGACAAGGCTTTCCCTTAGGAGGTATCGTAAGAAAAAGAATTCAGTGGGAGTACCTGGATAGACACCTCTGTTGACTGCTGCTGTGACAGGTGACCTGTGGTCTGGCCCTCCTGAGAGTGCATGGCTCACAGCTTAGATCTGAGGGTGCCTCATCACTGAGGTCTTCCAACGCAGCCAGGTCTGTAACTGGGAGGGTTAGTGGGGAAAGGTGGTCTGGAGAAATCGCTTCCTGGCCTCAGCAACCAGAACTAGTCAGAAAGTGTGTTGTTTCATCATCAGTGATTCTGGGTAGCCTGAAAGCACGTTGTGGCAAACAACAGCTAAAGACAAGAAACAGTAGAGGAAAATCCATCAAGATTTATGTTTTTTCTGATGTTGATGAGTTAAGCCACGAGGCTTTAAATAGAGCAGCTAGCAATTTATTTTCCCAGTTATGCACTTGACCTACTTTTTCATGAAATTTAAGCTCAGAAGGAAACAGAAAAGCCTTTATTCTAACAAGAATTGATTCAACACAAATGTCTAATAGCTTGTCTCTACATATTTCTTTTTGTGAAATTTTAACTGTTTAAATTCTCAGTGGGTATGTCTGCAAAGGCAGGGTGTCTTTTTAGTGGTAGTCAGATATTTGCCATCAGAGTATAGAGCACCAAGAGAGTAGCATGTGAAGTTTTGCTTGTAATCTTTTGCTTCTGGTTATATTTAATAAAGAGCATTGTGTTGGTCTTCACAAACAGTAATTCTGACCAGCTCTTTTGAAGTGAAAGGTAATGAACTAGAGGTTGCAGTGGCTTTGCTGTGACAACAAATAATACTAGAACAAAGCTCTTCAGTGCTTGCCTTAAGAGCCTGTTTTGGTGTCTAGATTGTCTTAGTGTTGCTAAAAAAAATAAGTAAATCAGGTAATGACAAAGCACCAATTTTATTTTGCCTTCTAATATTCTACTGTTGTGGTTCTTTCAGCTACTGTCTAAAGGTGGGGAAAAATTGCTTATTAGTAAACAGTAAGCAACAGTGAAAGCTGGTTGCCTAGTGTGAACCAGAAAGTTGCTCCTCGTTTGTTTTCTCCAGCAATGGGCTCTTTAAAATCTAATCTTTCTCAAGTGTTGTCACAAGAATTCTATTTTTGTCACCGGTCTTTGCTTCTTCTCTAAGACAAGATTCTTGTTAAAGCTTTAACATTAACAGGCTTCGAGGGCCTCAGTGTTTTTTCATAAAGAATGGTGGTTCTAGTAAATTTAGAACAAAACAAAAAACAACAGGAAAACTCCAGTAAGAACTCCTGCTTTGACAAAATCCCCCTGTACCAAGTTCAAATCAGTTTGCTTGGCAGTTGATATATATTTTTAATGGTGGTGTCACTGTAGAAATTATGGGGTCAGATTTGATTGAGATCTAATTTGTTTTATCACGGCAGCAGACCTTCCCCTGCCCGCTCAGCACAGCGTTCCCCAGACGTGAAGGGAGCAGCGCAGTCACCAGGCAAGCAGGTGGGTCTGCAGCCCTACAGCTCCTCTTGCACTCTCTGGCCCATCCTTCTTCGTATTTTTTAAAAGTTTTGCAAGTGTATCATGGTGTCATAAATGAATGTTTTGCTGCTAACAGCAGCTTCATTGGAAAGACTGGTAAATCAGCATTTGCTTGTCTGTCTTATATATATATATTTTTTTTTTCTAGATGTCCCTGTATGATATGTTTTCATATGAGAGAAAAGATAAAAGTCTTCCAAGAAGCAATAATGTGCTCACCAGGTACAGTATCCTAAGTTAAAACAGAATTACCTAATTGTGATTGTGTTAATAGGGATCCTGCTTGTAGGGTGATCCTTAAAACCAGCATTAAAAGACAGAGAAGGGCATGAAACTTGCTGTGCACTGCATTCTGTGTCAGAAAGTTGAGTTATTACAACACTGAGCAGGCTTTCCTGAATTTGAGAAGTTGCGTATGCCTGTAGTGTCACAGGCAAAGCAGGCTTTATCAACTGCTCAAGTGCAAAGTTTCTCAGTGGTATTACTTCAAATCCAAGCAAGAAAAATAGCAAATGTTTATAAAAACAGAGCAATAACAGATTTATATTGGATACTCTTGCTGGGCCCACAGCTTTGGGTTTTTTTTTTATAATCTGCCTTCCACATGATGGTTGAAACTGTTTTTAACTTGTACTGATTTAAAATAAGAAATGGAGAATAGGTTTTTTTTCAGTTTGCAAATGTAATTTGGACAAATAAGTGACAGTTATGACTTGCTCTTAAAGCTGACAAAACTGCAGGGACTGTAAGTGAGCGTGTAGCTTTCTGCACTCCAGACTTGTACCCTAGTCTGGAGAAGATTGAGATCAAGCTGAGGTTCCCAGAGGTCAAAAGAAATAAAACAAGTGTTTGCAAAAAACAGGGAAAGTAATTTGTTTCCCTGGCTTGTGTGGTGCTTCAGTTTAAACCCACCTTGCATTTCTGAGCAGTTTGTTTCCTCCTCCTTCAGGCAAGTGGCCTGCTGCTGGCAGATGACAGGAAAATAGGATATGTCACTTGGGCTGAATAATTGCTGCTCTAGCCATGTGAAGAAAAATCGTTTTAGGGACATCTACAATCCAGAACAAGTGTTATTTCACACCTTGCTTAGGAAAGGACACTCTTGCTCCAGCTTGTCAGCTAATAGATATTGCAGTATAATCATAGCGGTCTAATGAAGGGTGAATATCCCTAAGTACGTGAGCCCATGGATGGAGCGGTGGCTCTGGTGCTGATCACTAGGCAGACATGCCTAGTGGTAACATCAGCTAATTCTGCTTACAGCACAGCAGCTGTGTCCTTGTCACTGATGCTTTTGAGGTTATTAGCTCTTTCTGGCTGGGATTCATGTTATCAGCCATGGGGGAAAATGTAAGGCATTTCTGGTGGGATGCTGTCAGAATAATATCATGAATGGATAAGGGCTTGTAAGGAGATGCTTTTGTTCACAATATGGGAATCTAGCTGTGGATAGGGATACTGGTGGGTTGGATTGTTGGTTTTTTCCCCACAAAACTGCAATTTCATCTGCTTGAGCTTTGTGCAGTAAGGGGCTATTTTTAAGTTAGAGAGCAGGACAGAGGAGCTCTGTTGTTAGGGATACTGCTGCTTCTGCCCCAGCCAGCAGAAGTCGTGTCTGAGTGCAGTGCTAGTACAAGGTGCCAGGCTATCAGACTCTGCCTGATGGTGCTGTCAAAGCAGCCAAAATAAGTTGGGCTGCAGTTCTCCCACCGCCTTGTGCAAAGTTCCTGAATAAAGTGATCTGATGCAGGGCTTGTTTTGCACTTAATTTTTTTGTTAGTGTTGCGGAGCGCTCATCAGTGAAATCTCCTTTGAGGCGTCCAGAACCTGCTGCTTCATCCCGAGAAAAAGAACTAGAGGTAAGAGGGAAGAGAGGGAGGGTATCTGTGAATTGTGGTCAACCTGGAGACCACAAGTCCTTCTGTATTGGAGCAGGTGGGTTGGGCAGTTCTTAATATATTACAAAGATGTTTTGGATAGAAGTTCTAAGAGCGGGTTTGAATATGTTAAGATGGATTAATGATTACCGGTTTCTCATCTATTAGTGGAAAGATGAGGGAGGTTAGAACTTTTCCTCTCATATTGATTATACCTCCATGAGTGATCTAGGGCTGCTTCATGAGAATTTGGCTCTCTCCTTTACAGACTGCTCTGTATGGCAAGTTGCTGACTGCTAGACAGAAGGTAGCTAATGAGAAGCTAATTCCTCCAGCTGTCTTGGCAACCAATAAGATCCTGGTGGAGATGGCACAAATAAGGTAAAGCCAGCATGTACACATGTTGTATAAACTGAAAAGGCTGCAAGCCAAGTCAGAGAGCCCCTCTGCTCCTGTTGGGAGAGTGTGCCTTGTTGGGAGCGGAGCAGCTCTTTTCCTGAGAATCTTAATTTGCTCTGATACCCTTGTAGACCACTGACTGGTGTAAGTTAAACAGTTATTGACACCAGACTTCCTCATTCTAGTTATTATTTTAAAAAACCAAACCAACAACAACAGAAAACAATCTCAATGACACCTGTGCCTGTCTTTATATCCAAACCTCCTGTCTGACCAGTCAGAGGAGGAAGTATGTTAGTATAAAGGTATATTCTACCTTTATATCTGTTTCTCTCCAATGTGTTTTAATCACTTTGGTATGCCCTTATCCTGCAAAGGGTCAGCTGTGGGTCAGGAGGTGTCCATTACCTTGCATGGGTAGTTTTGTAGCATGAAAGATTAAGCACAACTTAGTCTTCCTCTCAACTACTGAAAGGAGGGAGAAAAACACACTTCTTTCCGTGCCACCCCCACCTTGTATGAGAAGGTATTGTGGGGCAGCTCAGCTGGGAATGCATCTGAAGTGCCTTCCCCAGCTACTAAAAGGCTTTGGACGGTATTACTTCTGGAATATGTGTGTTGTTATTCCAGGGAATAGCTCTGGGCTTCTGTGCTCTTGGGAGGTAAAAGCAAACAGAGGTGTATGTGATAAATTGATCTTCCAAAGTATTAATCAGCAAGCTTGAAGTTTTTGCTGCAGTAAAGCATCATGATTCAAAGGCCCAAAACAGTGACCCTTATGAGTTGTGGAGAGGAGGGTACAGTAATACCATTTTCAAGTTTTGACTGATAGGTCTGTAACCTAAGCACGTGTCACTCACAGACACTTGATGTTTCAGAGCATTGGCACAAAATACTTCTGTATCTTTTATTATTCATCCTAAATCAGGCCTACCAACGTTGAGAATGTGAAGAGAATTGACGGTGTATCTGAAGCAAAATCCACTATGTTGATCCCTCTCCTGGCTGAAATTAAGGACTTCTGCCAAGTGAATGGTTTGCAGGTATGGCTTAGTAAAATCTCTGCTACTTTGAAAGAGCCTTCAAGGCATAATTTGGTCTTGCAGCTGTCAGATTTTTCCTTCAGAGTTTGTCCTCGTCACAGCTACTCCACAGCAAGCAGCGAAACTTGCTACTTGTACACTTGTGTACAAATTGGCCTCCCAAATCTGAATGTACTTCTTGGTAATGATGTTGGGACTTGGCTGATGTTCCAGATTGGTGTGGTTATCTAGAAAGCCCAGGGCATCCCTATAAAGGTCACCCATCTGTCTGGGCTGAGTGTCCAATAAGTGCCATATTGCTGAGAGCTTGCAGGTAGCTACTGTGAGTTGAGGCTGGAGGCCAAAGCTATAGTAGATGTACCCTATTGGCTCAGACTTGAAGGGCAGGGCTTTGCTTCCTCTTAGGTTTCTTCTTATGAGACTGGCAGAAGAAGCTAGATTTCCAGATGTTGGAAATAACTCCTGTTAAGTTTTCCACAGTCGATTTTCTTTTGTCTGAGTCTCTGTAGAGTGGTTCCTCATCTGTGATTATAGTGAGAGAAACCATTAGGAGGAGCTGTGCTGCAGCGGGTTACAAGAACTATGAAGCAGTTTTACTTTGGAGATGTTAATTCCTATCTAATTCTAGGGGGATTTATTTAGTCTAGAAAGCAGGTAGAGCAGCATTACTACTTCTCTGTAATGCTTGAGAAGACTCTGTGGAGTTGTCTTTCTGCTTCACAGAAAGCCATTACGATTTAGGAATGGGGACCAAAAGCTTTCCTGGTTTGTATTTTCTGTTTTTTTTTCCAATAAATCTGTATGGAGCAAAAGATTAAAACAAATGGAGGAGTTTCTCATACTAAGCAGCAAACTGAATACCAGAGTTTGTTCTGATGGAATAGTTTTACATGTAATATTTTATGTTACTCTTGCCGATAATGGGAGGGTGATCCACTGGTTGTCACTGGGGTGTAATTCTTCAAAATCCTTTTTATCTCATTTAGACGGACACATTCCCCGCATCTGAATGTAAAGAGCAGAAGGAAGCATCTCCCCAGAAGCATACTAGAGCCCTCTCTCCCTCAGAGCATGTCACATATGTCTTGTTCCAAGAGAAAAATCTCTCTGTGGTAAGTGCTTCCCTGTGGTTGTTCCTTCCTTTTCGAAAACTGATGGAGGGGGATGGGATGCTTTGTCTAGAGGAAGGGTATTTTCAGGTTCTCTTCAACCCTCTCTCTGGTGCTGGGGCTGGGTTACCTTAAAACACTGAGTCGGTGTCTTTCCTGGCTGATGGTAGCCCATTTAACTTCTCTCCATTGACTGGTCACTCAGTATGAAGAGGTGGGTGTGCTGTGAGGTGGGATATAGTGAGATAAGGTTACAGCTCCCTGCTCCTTACAGTGCCCATGCAGATTGGCAGGACATCAGGCAGAATTATTGCTGTTACTTCACTGGCCCCTTTCAGTACAGTTACACAGCATGATATCTCTTTTATTGCAGGTGTTAGTTCTGCCTGTTCCTGTATTTTTCCCATTTCAGAGTAGTAAAGGCATATAGGAAAGGTAGCCTGCTGGAAAGGACAGCAAGCATGGAGCTGTATACAGGCATATCTTTAAGGTTAATAACCATTGGGATAAATTTCACAAACTGTGTTCTTAGTTTAGGTAGCAAGTCCCTATTTCTTTGCCTATGCCTTCTCCATGTGCAAGATTTGCATGTTGAAAACCAAGGTTCATGGGGAAGATTCAACGCAAAACTAAAGTTTAAGTGTTAAGCATTATCATGGCTCTCTAGCTCAGATTTTGGAAAGCTTTTGTTTCCTGTTAGGAACAAAAGTTGAGGACAAGTTTGAGGACCTGTCACATCTAAGTTGAAGTGCTACAGGACATATCACTAAACTGGCATCATGTCACATGCCCTGTGAAGATCAGCCTCCTGAAATGCTTTGACATTAGTTTTAGTTATTGCTGTTTAATCTTACAGGAGAAACTGAAGTTGCTTTGAATTTTGCTTTGCCTTTCCCAAGAGTATGGGTAAAACTTGTCAGGTAGTCCAGAACTTAAAAGTGTACCTGAGGAGTCATTAATAATAAACAGTTGTATTATTATTAATGGGTGACTTGATGCTCTGTATCCAGTAGTCCTGATGATTATATGCCCAGTATGTGTATTGTCTGGGGAGAAATTGGTAGAAGCTTGAAACCTGTCCTCTGATTAAAGCAAGTAACCAGTTTGAAATCTCTCCTTGAAAAAAGCACAAGTTTATGTAAAGCTTGAGATGTTTTTCTTCACTTTTAAGAGAAGAGTTTATCTAACGTAAATAACGGGTATATCACAGCTACTTAGCAGGAGACATCTGAGGCCTTGACACAGAAGACTCATGAAGTAGGAGCTGGTTTGATGCTCTGACATAACTGTGAGGTGAGAGCATCTGTTTCCCTTAACAGCAGAAACTGCTGGGATTCAGCTGCCACAGGGCAGAAAGAGGCTGGTAGTCACTGTGTTGTGGTGGAAGGGCTGTGAGCTATAAGCAGGCTCTAGTGAGCCCTTGAGGTGGACACACAGCACCCTTCCTGTGTAGAACCTCTCTTCACTGGAAGTAAGTTCAACCTGAGATGCTGCACTTAAGCTGAGAATTAGTAGCATCAAGAGAAAGATGTGAAAAAAAATGGGGTGAGTATTAGGAGTAACAAAGTGTTTTGGGTGCCTTTGCAGTGCTGTGTGCCAGTATCCCCTGACTGCTTTTTGGGAATGGGGAATTGCTGTGTTTTGAGCTTTCAGTTTTACTTCAGACACTCCTGCCATCTCAATTCCTTCGGCCTTTGTTTCCCTAGAGGACCATAAGCGAGAGCAGATCTCTGCCTCTTTCTGAGGTTGGCTCCCACCTGGTCCAGGCGATGAAAGCTGGCTACCCTGTTGACCTGGAGCGAGCAGGTTTGACTCGTCATGTTCAACAGATCATTTCTGATGTTATCCGTAATCCTCCCATTGACTCAGGTGAGCACTGCAGCCCTTATCTGAGGCTTCTCATGACAGTGGCATACAGATGAAGGGGATGAAAAACTGACAACTCAGCTGCTGCATTAGGTAGAATCTGTCATTTCTGGAAGGCCCGTGGCAAAGCAGAGTAAGGCAATGCCAGGGTCATTGCTTGCCTTTCAAAGTTAGGTTGTAAAATAAGGCAGTCGTGATTCTTGAAAGAGCAAAAGAGGGTATCCCTCTACAAATCCTTTCACTCAATTCTATTGAAAAGATTCCAGTAACATTCATAAATCTGTATTCTGTTTTTAGAAAAATCATTAGCCTGACAAAGTCTTCCTGTAAGTACTGTCATCTACAGAAAATAAGCTGAATAAAAGTGTTAGAATTTATCCAGTGCAACTCCTCTACAAGGAGTTTGAGGAGGAGGCTGAGAAGTGCAGGAAAAGTAGTTCTTCCTCTTAACACTGTCATCTGTTGCCACGAGCTAGTTCAGAGGCTAGATCATCTTTGTGGCCTCCTCTGGACCTGTTCCAACAGGTCCATGTCCTTTCTGTGTTGAGGACTCCAAAGCTGGACACAGTACTCCAGATAGGGCTCACAAGAGCAGAGTAGAGGGGCAGATTCACCTCCCTGGACCTGCTGGCCACACTTGTTTTTGATGCAGCCTAGGATGTGGTTGGCTTTCTGGGCTGCCAAAGCACATTGCTGGCTCATGTTGAGCATGAGAACTGGCATGGCGCTATATTTAAGAAAGCAGGGAGGCTTTTCAGCCTGACAATAGAGCTTTCACCTCAAGAGAAAATGGATAGGACATGAAAGAGACAAGCAATTGCACTGCTTTGGACTAAATTTTAGGACAGTCAGTTTGTGTGAGCGTGAATGAGGTGGGGATTTATCCTCTGAGCTCCTATCTGTGTTCTTATGAGTCAAACCCCTATGTTGTTTTAAATAAACAAACTATGTTGGTTTATTTTTTTTAGTCTTTTCTTTAATGAGGGACAACTGATGTTTTATAAAAAAGAAACCTGAATAAGGGGCCAGAGGATTAAAAACAATATTTCTATTTTTTCTAAGACACCACCAAAATTCAAGCAATCAGAAAACTTGTTCCTGCAAATATTGAACTCTATCTCATTAAGATGACTATTGCATTATTGGAGAAAGAGGATAGAAATAAGTCTCGGGATGGGTCAAGTGTCAAAAGGATGTTGGTGTGGTCAGAAGGGCAGCCGGAAAAAACAGGAGCCGATCAAGCAAGCAGGAAAGATGCCTTGTGGAGTAAAACAAAGGTTAGTAAAAAGGTATAAAACTAGTTTTGTCAGAAGAACGTTTCCTCTTCTGTGGGAATGGGCTGAAAGCCCTTTTATGTTGTTGCAATTTCTAGTTATGCTTAGTGTCTCATCTGCACAATCCTTCCTTCCTTCAGCTTTGAGTACGACTGCCTCCCTCTCCTCTGAGACCAGTGCTCAGAGGGTTCCCCTTGCAAAGTAGTGACTTTGGAGGAGGGCTTTCCCTGTGCTGCCAGCTGTGCTCTCTTAAATATGTCACCTAAGTTATCTGTTCCCATGTGGGACTGTCAGCTCATTCCTGCCACAGTAAGTCCTGGACATGCAGTCCAGGAAGATCAGGTACATGATGATCCACCACTGTAGATCATCACAACTGCAGGTTAATAGAGGCCTCAGCAGGAATGAATGCTTTGTGCTCTTGTCCATTCCTCTGGGATGTGGATGTAAAATCACAGATTTGCAGTAGCTGGGACTGTGGAGGAAAAAGCTGAAATTGCAAGTTCTGCCCAGTATGAAAAGCTTTGTTAAGCTGAGTCCTTTATAGGCACAAAGTCTGTGTTCTGCTCTTGCCTTGCTTCTGTGCGTTGGTACCTGGTTAGCAATCCGATGTGGGAAAACTGTTTCTCTTACGGTGTGAAAGCTCTAAGATAGCAAAAAAACTGAGAGCATGAAAAACCCAGAGGCAATGCCTGCCAGAAATGTCTCTCAGCCTTTCATGGGTTCCTCTGTTGCTTGGAACTGATGGGTGTAGCCATGATAACAAGAAAAGTGTCATGCCTTAAGTCTGATTCATTGGGAAGAAATCTCAGGAAATAAGGAGCTCTTTGTTGCTGTTTGAGTAAGGCCAGGCTAGTCTTCTGAGCCCTCTGCTGGCCTCCCTGTGTCTCCGAAGTCCCAGTCCTGCACCTTGTACAAAGGGCCACCCTGCACTCAGTGGCTCCCGGTGGGGTTGGTAAAAAGAAATTCCAAGCTCGAAATCCTTCTGTTGACTGCGCTAGGATTTCCTGCCTGTTCCATACGGGGTTTGGGGTTGATTGCTGAACAGTTTTTCAGGCCTTACCATTTTGCCAAGTTGATTGCTTCTTGTATCCCTGAGTGCTGTTTTGTTCCTACAATATCTGTGTCTGAATCTTCTTTTTCCTGAAGTTGACCTCCTGGCAGTCCATTTGTGTGAGCTCTAATTATGCTTTTTTTTCTGCTACTGTTAGCTGCTGGAACTAATAATTATGCTATTAGAAATCAAATCAATATTATACGAAGGAGTAGACTGCTAATCCAAATAGCCTTCGTTTACTTCTCCTTCAGAACATCTCCTGGTTCCAATAATTCCCTGTAGCAAACAGCTTTTACATTTGCTAATCAATGTTACTGGATTTTAACAACCTTACGTTACTGCTGCTTTCACAGAGTAATTTGATCGATCTGACGTCGAAGGAAGGAGCAGAGAAAACCCATCTGCAAGCGGCTTCGGTAAACAGATGTTGTTACTGTAATAAAGCATGTGGTAGACTTGCCGTTAGCGATGCTCTCGGTAACGCTCAGATGTGTAGTTGATCTGAAAATCTCAGCTTGGCTGTTCCAACCTGTGACCCCCAGGCATTATATAGAAATCAGAAGTCAATACCTCTGTGTCTGCTATGGCATTTTTAACAGACACCTTTGCTGTAAAAAGACATCTGGAAATACAGCACCTGCGAGTCAGAAGCAAGTATTTTAAGTTCTTGTAGCCATGGGGATGGAGGAAGCGTTTTGTTCCACTACAAAAAACCCAAACCAACACAAAACACCCAAGTACAAGTTCCAATTCCCTTGTTTGAAATGGATGCACATCACCTGCTCACATTTTATTGTGGTGAAACAGATAAGAAATAGCTAGCGCTGTCACTAAGCAGCAATGTTGGAACTCTGTTTATAATTAGTCTCCTTTACTTCCAAAAATAATCCCTCCAAAACACAGCCTTTGCACTGCATCTGCCTTGTACAGACTTAAGCTTTAATACTGTGTGATATATGTAATAACCTGCTTCCTTACTGTCATGTGGAAAGGCTGTGCAGGGTGTGGATGACAGCCAGCCGGGTGGCAGCGGGGCAGCAGACCGCCTGAAGCCTATTGCCCTGGCCTCCTGGAATCAGCCTGCCCTCAATCCCGACGAGCAGGAACTGTTTGCCGACTCTCAGCCGAAGGTGAGGCTGCCTGTTGCTCTGTGCCGGGACTGGAGCGTGCACCTGGTGATCTGGGTGTCGGTTTTGACCAAACCAAAATCCTGGCTTCTCTCTGTGTTTTTCACTCTGCTAAAAACCTTGGCCTGGATTGCCAGCCAGCTTTGCTTGTTAGTATCCTTGATAAGGCTGACAGCATCCTGCTTTTGTAACCCTTGCTATGCCAGAATATGCCCCGCTCGCAGCATCAGCCTGCTACAGCAGGTTTTCTCCCCACTACGTCTTGTCAGCCCTCTAGTAGCAGATGCTTCCAGCACTTTAAGAGGACAGTTGGCTCCCTTTCCCCTTTCAGGTAGTGGGTTCTGTGAGATTCTATCCTGATATCACAAAGGATTTTTGCACTGGTGTTTATATAAACACAAGTTGTATGAGCATACATACAGTGTTCTTTTCTGAAGGGAGCTCATGTGCCTCTCACAAGCACTACTTACTGTGCATCTCCCTTCAGTTTGCATTTGGGTATTGATGGGAGTGAAAAATATGATGCAGACGAATCATTATTTGTGGTTTGGTCAGGGTTAGGTAAGTCTAACTCCTAAACACCAGAGCTGCTATCTTATTTCAATCACTAAACACACTATAACAACTTTTTGATTGCTGGTGATAGCTTCAGAGGACTTTCAGAACATTAGTTCCAAGTAAAGCCACCTTGTTGTGACAGAGGAACAATGTGCAATTGCTCTAATGGTCTCTGCACCCTTCTTGTTTCACCCAAGCTTGGGCTGGGAGTCCTGGTGTGGTGCAAACACTGGAGCAACCTCTTTCCTGGCTATGGGTCTTCCTGATGTGTTCCCCAAGGGCAGCGTGCCAGCAGTCTTGTTCATAGAATCATAGAATAATGTAGTCCAGACCCCCGCCATGGGCAGCAACACCTCTCCCTATAACAGGTTGCTCAAAAGTCCTGTACAACCTGACCTTGAAAACTTCCAGGGATGGGCATCCACGGCTTCTCTTGGCAATCTATGCCAGTGTCTCACTACCCTCACAGTCAAGAATTTCTTCCTGATATCATGTCTAAAATCTCCCCTCTTTCAGTTTAAAACCATTACCCCTCATCC
This sequence comes from Jacana jacana, assembly GCA_013400555.1. Lineage (NCBI taxonomy): Eukaryota > Metazoa > Chordata > Aves > Charadriiformes > Jacanidae > Jacana > Jacana jacana. The sequence continues at coordinate 54,542 of VZTM01030693.1, read as the reverse complement.
TATCGCTTCATTCCCTGATAGAGTCTCTCCCCATCTTCCCTGAAGCCTTCTCCAGGCTGAACAACCCCAACTCCCTCAGCCTGTCCTCACAGCGGAGGTTTGATCATGTTTGTGGCCTCCTCTGGACCCGCTCCAACAGGTCCATGACCCTCATCTTGAGATCAGTCTTCCATTATTTAAAAAAGGTGTCTTGAAGGGTGAGGAGAAACCCATTTGTCCATTTATCTCCTCAGTTATTTTTTTTATTATTATTTGGGGGGGTGTGTGGAGGTGGGGGGGCTTAGTCCCTACTTGAGGTGTTACATTTACATAACACCTCACCATGGCAGCAGTCCTGCTGCCCATGATTTTTTGGGGTAGGGTCAGGCTGTGAGTACTTGCCTGTTTCCAGATGTTTGTTTTCTTCCAGAGCTCATACCCTGCTTGTAAGAGGAAGGTGCCGGAGTGGTTTGGAACCTCACCTGTGCCAGTTCTGCCTCCAACCCAGATGAAGAAACCCAAAGCAGAGAGCGCGAAAGGGATTTTTAGTTGAACATAAAAAAGAGATTTTTACTTTTTTTTACTTTCTATAAAGAGCATTTTATGTACAGAGTACTACTTCACTGCTTACTGTTGCTTACTCCTCTTCTACCCTCCTTACATTGAAAGGAGAAGGACTCGGCCGGGGCAGCACGTTGATGCTTTTCACTGTGTGAAACCTGTTACTATTAAAAAAAATAAATAAAAAGAAAATAACCAAGTCGGCCCGTCTGTGTGTGCGGCCTGCGGCTTTGAGGGCCGGCCGCCGCGTCGCCATGGCAACGGCCGGCCCCCTTCCGGGGCGGGGCTTGACANACGGGCCGGGGCCGTGAGGGACGGCGGGGGAATGTGGGGGACGGCGGCGCTGCCTCAACCCCCACAATGTGCGACTGTCGCCGGGGAGGGAGCGGTCCGGCATTGGGAGGGGCAGAGAGACGGCCTCCCCGGGCGCCTACCCGCCCCCGGGGTCGGTAAAGTGGGCAGCGGGGTCGCTCCCGGGCATCGCTGCCAAAGTATTCCCATCTCATGTCGGTGACTTTGAAGTTCCTCGTTGAGGTGGGGTACAGCTGAGGAGGTGGGTACCCCTGAGGTGGGTGGGTGATCGCGGCGTGCAGCCAGCCGGCTCCCTCGACGCTGCTCCGCATCAGTGTGAATCTGAGTTCAGAATCTGTGAAATCTGGTTCAGAAATCACAATCTCTACCATCACCTTTTGCCTTAGGGCTTAGGGTGGCATTCTGACACTTCAAGCCCCCAGACATGTCAGTTTCTTAAAGTCCACGCATAGGAAGAGCAGGATACCAACAACTTCCTAAACAGATACTTCTACTTTCAAGTATCTGATCTCAAATACCTATTTCTTGCCTTTCCCCCCCTGCTTCTCGCCACAGAATTATGGATCCAAGTTTATTGAGAGAGCGAGAGCTATTCAAAAAGCGTGCCCTCTCCACACCAGCAGTAGAAAAACGTCCAGCGCCATCTTCTGACTCCTCATCAAAAAAGAAGAAAGCAAAGGTAGAACAAGGTGGCTCTTCGAGCTCAAAACAAAGCACAGGTTGGTGGCAGTCTCCTGTTCAACAGCTGTTTGGCATTTTTCAGTGTCTGGCTCTAAACTATGGTGCGTTAGTGTGAATCAGTCTAACTGGGAATTTTGGTGGTGGCTGTTGTCGTTCTTTCTCTTAAATTGTCACTTTTTGTTAGCAAAAGTGTTTCTTCCCATTGCTCAAGTGAATTTCCTATCACATATAGACGACAGGTCTCATCCTATGACTTGTTTGCTGTCACTCAGTTGGAGGAATCACTGCTGCCAAAATACATTTCATCTGAAGCTGAGCTTGGGTTTGTAGATACCAGAGCTTGCTGGACCTACAGGGCAAGCAGTAATAGTGCTCTTGTGCTTTTACTTTCCTCTGCCCTTCTGGCAAGGAAGTGCATAAAACTTGGTTTTACTAGCTGTAAGTTGTCAGCTTATCCATCCATGAGAGTCTTTGCAACTTACATCTCTCTGTCTCACCTAAGGTGATTAGCAGTCACTCTTGTTTTACTTGGGAACTAATCCTTGTTTGTGGACATCAGGCTTTGGTCAGTTTCTGGCTGCTTTTGTCAGTAGTTTTACTGTTTCCCTGGGATGATGGTGATGATAATGTGTCTCTCCGTATCAAATAAGCAATTAATAAAGCAGCACTGGAGCAGTGTGAGCATGTGAAAAGTGTAGCACCTGGAGCAGCAAGGAGAGGATATGTGTGCACACAGCAACATGCTCTGTGTTTGCTTTCACTGTGTGAGATGCAGAACTTGAGGGGTGGGGGGGCTTTTTAGTTCTTTGGAAGTACTGACCGTTCTCTGATGCAGTTTAAAGGTCAAATCAAATGTTAGGAGTTACTAAAATGCAAAATACTCTGTTGTGTAAACTTGTTGTATGCTGCATGCTCATATTTTGAATACCATCTGTGGTTCTCTTCGAAACTCCAAAAGAAACAATAGAGCTAAAAACAGCAGAGAAGAACGTCAAGGACGATGGGGAGGAGTGGAACATCTTTAGTCTGGGGGGAAGAGTGGGGATTTTCTGTGTGTATCTTCAGCTTCTCAGGGAACCAAATAAAAGCTATCAGCCAGACGTTTTAAAATAAATCAAGGGTTTTACTGAGGTTTCCATCAGTCCCTTTGCCACACTTCCCTCATTAAATAAAATGAAGTTCTGCGTGGAATATCCTAAGCTGTGTATCCCAAGTGAGAGCAGTTTGCTGGGAAGGAGGGATGGGGAGACGGGAAGAGGGTAGGCGGTTCAAGTGTGAGTCTGATCTGGGGGATCTGAGTAGATGTGTGGCCAAGCAGCAGAGCTGATAAAGAAAGTGTCAATTCTTTTCTGTGGTTTTGTGGGTTGGGTACTTCTTTAAGTGTTTTTGCAGCTGTCAAATGATGGGCTTACACAAATAGGAACATGTGGCTGTGAGGAAATGCACTTTATCTTTTGCACTGCTGGCTTCATTACAGACAACATCAGAAAGATTTCAGGGGTTCTGTAACATTTTTATCCAGAATGAGTTCAGCCTCCTTTCATCTTCCCCTGGACAGTATTTGCCAAGTACTGCAGAAGCAGCGAAGATAGATGAAAAATAATGGAAAGTGAGCAAGCCAACGCTCTCCCTCTCGTTCTTAGGAACTGGCTCAGAACAAGTGTTCAGACTGGCAAGTGACTGGACAGGTTAAGCAGCCACAAGCAGCACAAGTCCCTCTGATACCATGGGGTCAAAGTCCTTTGTCTCTAAACCCGCTATTTATTTGAATCGCCAAACTGCTGGGTGTCTGTCTGGATGTGTGTGTGTCAGAGATGGGTCCTGGGGAGGTGGAGTAAAAACCTGATGTTCAAGAACTCCTGTCCCACCCCCATAAAGAAATGGAAGTTAGGATGATTTGTCCTAGTTTTGTTATGCAAAGACATTGAATAATGTCACCCTGATTACGTGTTAGCCCTGATAGTTCCTGAGTGCATAGTGCCTGCAGGTTCCGTGATTATATGACTCGGAGAACCTGCCCTTGTCACTTTTTAGGGGAGCAGAGGTATTGAGATCATGCTAATCTTCAAATGACCACATAGCTAAGTCTGGCCTGTACGTGAAGATTTGCTGTAAGCTTTCTGGTGAGTATAGCTATTGCTATAGCTAGTTGAAACCATTATTCAAGCAAGTTATTTGAAAAAAAAAATCAAATCTGCCATGTGTACTCAGATCAGAATAGTTACTAGAAATTAAAGGAAATTGATCATGTCTGTTTATTTCTTTTTATTGTTCAATAAGTTGTGGCTAAGATCTTAGTCTTTATCTTAAGACCTTTAGTGATCTTAGCCAGCTGTAATCAAGAGCTGAAGTCTTCAGGAGCTGCTTCATGACTTAGTCTACAGGTGGGAAAGAATCATCCTGAGGCTCTAGGACTGGGCAAAGGGAGATCTTTGTCATCTGCTCCTTGGGCAGACACCCAGCTCCCTTTATATATCGGTGAAATAAAGTAGCTGGAAGGAGTCCCAAGTTTTTTCCTTGCATGTGCTTCTGGGGAAGGCATAAGAACACAAAACCAGCGTCGTGGGGACTAGTCGTGTTATTTCCTGCACACTGCCTTCTTGTGTGCGGTGATGATGAGCATTTTGTAGGAACATTGCAAGTTGAATGCAGTCCCATTGCCATTCAGAGTGTTTGCTTTCAGGAAAGAGGCATGTTAACTTACTGTCCCCCGGTGGCTACTCTTGCCTCTCTTGAGCAGGACACGGGTCTTTCAGGGCTGACACTGTCAAATGCAGCAGAAGGTAACGAGGCATCTACCCAGTGTCCCTGACAGCAGAAGGCATTAACAGCACTAACGTTGTCTTCATCGTATGTCTTGGCGTGTACCTGGGACATGGGCTTCCATTAGTTGTGCTTACGGTTTGATTTTTAGCTAAAAGCGTTCTCTGCGTGTGAGACCGAGCCTGGCGAAACGTCGCTCTAACAAGCGTGTTTGAGATGACTGCTGGCAGCGGTGGTTGTGTGGCTTTGGGATTGCAGAAGGGACCTTACTTCTCCGGATGAATTGCTCGACCAGCTGTGCTGGTTAGCAGTGGTCTGACTCATCTCGCCGACCAGGAAGAGCACGAGTCTTTCAGTGTGTCCAGATCTTCCGGAGCTCAGGCATACTGAACCTGATGGAGGGAAGTTTATATATTTCCTCTTTTTTAAAAAGGAGAATTACTGTAGGTACTTGTCATAACATAACGGTATTTCTGACATGGATAGACTGCAAAATCAGTGTTGTGGCTTACTTGTCCATCTGGCCGTTAGGTAGAGTTTGCTTTCCCATTGAGAGGAATATTATTTGAGTTTTATACTGTTCAATATCTTGTCCTCCCTAGCTTTGCTCTGGGGCGTTTCTCACTGGCCTGCTTCTCAATGACTTCAGGAGAGTGAAAGACTTACCAGGCACTACTGGTGACCACGCTGCTTGGCACCATGATTACAATTGTACTGTTTAACTGCAAAACTTCTATGGTTTTAAGAACTATAGATGCACCTCAGCTACAGGAAAAAAAAATAGCATCTGGAGTGCTAAAGGTAGGAGTGTTACGTAGTCAGTTGATGAGCAGAGCGTGCGTGTGAGCTCTCTGGGATGCGTCGCCAGGCTGAGGAAGCAAGCTGAGATTCTCTTGTGCAAAATGAAGGCACTTCTTGCCGTGCATCCATCCTGCCGGCTCTAGTTCTGAAGCACGTTGACACCTGAGAGCTGCCTTGAGGGCTGGGCAAAAGTACTGTTGTCAATGTGGGTGGTCTGCAACCCATCTGCTTGTGTGTCTTGGCAAGAACTCGTTCAGTTCCAGTTCAGCTTTGAAAAGTTAAGATAGGAATGATATATCCAGCATGTCTGACTTCCTGTAGTGTTGTTGTTACTATACAGGCAGCAACCTTGGGGCAGAAAAATGGCCCTGTTTCTTCTAAACCATTATAGCACCACTGCACTATGCTTTTTGGAAATAGTCAGATATTCTGAAGGTAGTGCATTAGTCACCTCAACACCCAGAAGTTGTTAAACGGGTTGAACATGAAGGTAAGGGGAGAGGAGTTCTCTGCAACTGGAGAAGGGGAGGAAGAAAGAGTCACATGGTACCACAGGACGGAAAAGACCATTATAGGGACACATTTCCCATTGGATTACTGTTCCTCCCACCGCCTTCTCTTCTAAAGTCAAGAAACCATAATAAGAAGAGCTGCTGCAGGCAAGAATTCACACAGGCCTCTCTGGTCTTGTGGAATCTCTTGGCATTCAACCCTTCTATCTCCTATGTTTTTTCTCACCCCTTGTATGTCTTTCCCGTCTCTGTGCAGCTGACCTCAGCGGGAGGACACTGCTGTGTCTTTGTACCATGTATGATCAGATTGTTGGGTGTTTTTATAAACATTTTCTCCAGTTAAGCAACATAGTTTTATGCATGTTAGGCAACAATTGTTCCTTCAGGTAGACAAAGATCTATGCTAGTAACTCAACGTAAACAACAAAAGTTCATTTATAAACAAAAATATTTTCTTCCCCCATAACACTGCAACAGATCATCCTTGTGCTAAACACTCAGAAAGCCTTTGTCAATTACTCAAGTTCACATTCAGAAATAAAACAACAACTGTTGCTATTATTTTTAAATACAAAAGAAAAAAAAAAGAAGCGTGTGACTTGCTCATTCGTAAGGTACAAGAGGCTTCGTTCAAGGTGTTAAACGTTCTTCAAGTGCTGATGCTTAGTCCTTCCTACACCACCTCTGTTTCATGCTTTCTGAAGCTGTTCAGCATTGCTCTAACAGGATTGGGTTCATTCTCCAAGTCTTTCACAGTTTTATTTTTCACACAGCAGCAACAGTCCAGCAGTTCGTAGAGGAAAGCCAACACCACCAGAGAAACTACAGTAAAAATGAATATGATCAGAATAATAAAGCAGGCAGTGTTCCAGTTGTCATGGAAAGGGTAAATTTTTTGCACTTGGAAGCCCAGATACTGGGAAATGGATGTAGTCTCATTCCAGTGAGTGGTGTTGAGGGTTGCCATTCTTGAAGAGTTGTCTTAGTGTGCTCGCTGTCGGATTTGGGGGCTGAAACGGAAAAACAAAGCTGTTGAAGACGCTATTGATCAATAACATGCTGTGTTTTTATCCCGTGCTGCAAGAACTTAAGCTCAGACGAAGTTCTCACACCTCCTACCAACATGGACTATTGCATACTCACATTTCCTCAGAAAAGTATCAAACTCTAAATGTGCAGCTTCGTGGTTCGTCGGAAACATTTATTTCAGTGGTGACAGGCCCATGCGTGCATCCCCTGTAAGTTACTCTGGACTGAGAGCTTTGCTTTGCTCCTTTATTTCCAATACATGCAAAGGCAACAAGATAATTTTCAGGGTACACTGTTGGTTTCAACAGTCTGGCCATCATTGGTCTTGGGGGTGATACTTGCATGGTGTGAAAGCCCTCAGTGCTCTTGACATTCTTAATAAAACAGGAGATCCATGTACCAGCCTGCCACACTCGAATGATTAGAAGGACTTACTCCATGTTAATGTAATGGGAGTTTGTTTTCTTTGGAAACAGAAATACAAATTGTAACTTTTTTGGAGGATATTTCCTAAGAATGGAATTAAACATTTGGTCATTCTTCTAGTACGAAATAGCAATCCTGGTTCCTTAAAAGTTATTACTTCAGAATTGCCTGTTTAGCTCAGACTGGTTAACCCTGCAAAACTGTTTGGACTTCAGAGGGACCAATTTCCTGGTGTGCTCATTCCCCTGCTGTCCTGCTGTTGAGTGGAAGCTTGTCCTCGAGAGCTCCAGCCGCTGTGCTCAGCGGCCCGCAGCGGCACTCAGCGCGTTTGGGAGTCTCGGCCCATTTGTGGTGCCATGGACATTAGGATAGAGATAACAAGGAAAACCCAACCCTTTCTGAGGAGTTCTGATCTCATGTTTTCAGCTGCATCCTCTGCTTAACTGCTAGGAAAGGAATGTCATCTTCTGTCCAATACTGTCTGGTTGTACCCAGCAGAAGAAAAGACTGCTTTGTAGCATGGGGGAGAGAAAACAAGAAGTTGGCTTCAGCGAATCTGCCTTTGGCACGAAGGGTGTTGCTGTCGAGATGTGCCTGTTTGGAAAGGACATTGCTCGAAAGTGGGAATGTAGGCTGTGCCTCACTAATTCCTGCATAAGAGTAGTTCTTCTTGATTGATTGAGGGAGTTGGGGTTGTTTAGTTTGAGGAAGAGGAGGCTGAGGGGAGACCTCATCACTCTCTACAACTGCTTGAAAGGGCATTGTAGAGAGATTGGTGCTGGTCTCTTCTCACGGGCAATGAGCGACAGGACAAGAGGGAATGGCTGCAAGCTGCAGCAGGGTAGGGTTAGGCTGGACATTAGGAAAGAATTCTTCACAGAAAGAGTGGTCAGTCAGTGGAATGGGCTGCCCAGGCAGGTGGTGGAGTCACCCTCCCTGACTCTGTTTAAGAGTAGATTAGATGTGGTGTTGAGGGATCTGGTGTAGGGGAGAACTTGTAGAGTAGGGCTGATGGTTGGACTCGATGATCCCAAGGGTCTCTTCCAACCTAAATGATTCTATGATTCTGTCTGTCTCTGTGAATTATGGGTAAGTAGGCAGGTGAAGTGTTTGGCAAAAAGATCTTTACGGTTATGAGTCTCTTTTTTCCCCCCAATTTCCTTCTTTCCCTGGCTTTGCCTCCCAAAACTGAGGGAGCTTACAGTACTTCTGGTACATACTTTAATGTAATAAAAAATGTCCAAGGAGCCACAGTAACTTCTGGTTACCTTTTGTAGCATACTGTGGGATGCCATAGTAACCTCTGAATCCTTCAAGCAATTTAAAACTGGGTGTGGGAGAAGGAGATCGAGCCTGACCTCTGTGTTCTCATGAGGAAATAGCAAAGAAGTTTTAGGTGAAAGGCAGTGGTGAGCAGCACTGATGGGCCAACTCGTGCCCCACACCTGAGCCTGTCGGTGAGTGTGTGCTGGCAAAGGGGCAGCTTGCAAAATGAGTTCTTGTATTCTGGGGTGCCCCTGAAAACGTGGGATTATGGAGGGGACAAAGAGAGACAAGATGGAAACTTTGTAGAAGCCTGGAGTCTTATTTCCAGGCCTCAATAAAAGTTGGGGTTTTTTTGCTTTGAACATAAAGCAAAAAGTGAAAACCGAGCTACATTCATTACAAAATGGTCCTGGCCACACACATTTAGTGCCGTTTCATTAAGGAATCACAGTCACAGGACAAAAGGGTAAAGCTGATGTTTTGTTTGTTGAACTGTGCTCAGAGGTTATGCTTTAATGAACCTTGCATAGCCCAGAAATAATTCTGCAATCAACCTCTTTGGGCAGTGAAGACTACACAATGTCTGAACAAATGGGAAACCACAAAGGCAAAGGGTGACGGTGTCTCTAGACCAGATTTCTTAAAGCAGTTCTAAGCACCTGTCCTTATTTTAGTGTCATTATTTAAAACTAGGATACTGTGAAAACCAGGATAATGCAGCCAAACCAGCTTGTGATTTGGATCTTATTTTTATGGTTCAATCATTACATATTTGTTCTTCATCCTTCTGCCCTTTTAGATTTAAATGGATTTAAATGGGAAGGGAACAGCTTTGTTGTGGAGCAGATACCTGGCATTAGCGTTTGATACAGAAGTTTATTGGAGTTCCCACCATTAAATCTGTAACTGGATATGTAAATTTGTAATTGAATACACAAAGTATGACTGAGATGGATAGAATTTATTAAACTGGGTGAGTTCCTTTTCCTAAACAAAAGTTTACAGAGCAATTCCAAGCTAAAAATATTCCTGAATTGAGTTGGGTCCTAGCTTTGAGAGCGTGGCTTGGTTTGGTCCCAATCTAGGAAGGAAACTCAGCTGGCCTGTTTTATGGGGCTAAAAGTCAGGAGGCTTTTGGAAGGAGTGGTCTGAAGTCTTATTTGAAAATCTGTGGGTGGGAGAGGGGGATGAATAAAAGGATCTGGAGTCTGCTTTGAGGGGTAATTAAACCAAGCAGGATTTAAATGTGTGTTTTAAATGGCCAGAGAATATCCATGGGAAAGAAAGGAGAGAAGTTTTGTTTTGAACTTTTTAAACAGATTTTTAAGACTTGGGATTTTGTTGGAATCTGTTACACATAAGTTTGCTCACTCTGTAGACACCAGGCACAAAAAATAACTCTTTCTGCCAACACAAAATTCAGTAATTTAGTGATTGCTAAAAGTCATCAAGATTTGGGGCTGCTGGAGAGACTGGGCATGTTTACATTGTGTAGCTGGGCTCGTTTGCTGACACAGCTCTCTGAGAAGGTGGCAGCTCTGTTCCCAAGAGGAGAGGAGCCGCCTGGGCACAGCATGGCTCCCCAGGCAAGAGTCCCTGCCGCTTGGCTGCTGTCAGCGCAGTGCAGCAGCCAGCCCCTTCCCACTCCACAGCCACCATAAGGGCAGCGGTTTGCATGGCACAGGGAAGCTCATTTTTATGCAGGGGGGTGGAATTTAATGCCCCTGCTGTAGGTTTTTCATGCTTCTCGAGGAGGATGATGATGATGATGTCCTTAGATTTGAATGAGGTGAGGCAGATGAATGTCAGCTACTCAGTGCTGTAATTATTAAAATACAAGACTGAAACAGCCGTTGTCGAGCCTTCAGAATTAACATGGCACTAATAAGGTTAGCATCTTTGAAATCTGCCCAAAATGGTCTGATATCATGCAGTTTTACTTATTTTGTAATGGCACCATTTAAATCCACATTGTAAGCTGGTTCAATTTGAATGTATGTATTGTACATAATGTGTGCTATTGTATGTATCCAAAATGCAGTGAGTTAAATTTTTAATGACTTGGCTTCTGTACTCTCTGTATTAGTTTCTAATTTAGAAGTATCGTTATCTGTAGGGACTGCAGAGGAGCAGCTGTATTTGAAATCACTTTCACAGAGCAGAGGGAAATGACTGGCAAAAAATCATCTCAATGCGGTACCGAGGAAGACCTGTTTAAGAAACCACTGAATAGACATCTTGGGCTAATAATAGCATTTACAAATCTCAGATGGATTCTAACCTGTCTGTCTGTATCGTCCTCATCACTGCTCCAATATTTAAAAGGGTAATAATATGCAACGGGGTTTTCTTCCTACCCTAACGCACCACATTTCTAGAACAGGTTTCTAGCATGTCCACGAATATAGATCTCTTTAAAGCAGCCTAATTGATACAATTTATGGAATACCCGCTTTGGAGACACACTTCTTAAATTTCAGGTTTAGCTGCCTTTGTTTAAAGGAAAGTCCTTTCACTATCGTTTCTAGGAAAACATACAGAATTAATTACAAGGAACGTGAGGCTCCAGGCAAGAAGCTACCTCCCCAGTAAGGATGAAGTCCATTTTGTTTACTGAATCTTGGCTTGGTATATTAGCTTTTCTGTAAGATGGAGTGGTCATCAATTTTCCATTAGTGCACAGATGGTGAAAGTGCTTGTCTGATAGTGGAAGACAAGCTCCTCTGCGTTCAGCAGAATAAAATCCTGCTAAACCTAGAGAAAAATCGTTCTGATTCTAAGAAGCTTTTTACAGGCTTGTAGGTTACAGGCATATTTTCTTTCAGTAATCAAGAAAAACCTAAGACAATGTTATAAAATGATGTACACCTACCTCTTGTCTGAAAGGACGCTGAAAGAGCGCTGTTCTGGTCCCTTTTTTTAATGCAGCCTGTGGCACAGCTAAGATGGAGCTTTCCTACCATTGGCCAGAGCATGATGCTGCTGACAACTTCCTTTATGCTCATTTGCATCAAGCCCTCAACCCCAGGAGTAAATCATTCATAAATTTGACTCTTGGTGTCTTGGATAAGAAACAACCCCCTTCCTGCTCTCGTTTTTGGGGTGTTGTTTTTCGGTGTGTGGTGAGCTTGTTAGCAGCGAGGTGCAGCGGGGGTGCTGTGCTTTGCTTTGTGCTGGAAAGCAGCCGGTGGAACCATGACGTTTGAAGTGTTAATATCTGCAGATTTCCAGCTTCACCGTGTGGTTAGATTTACTTGTCATGAACGGCAGCAGGCTGTAGCCAGGCAGATTAAACGAGATAATCTTCTTGATTCAATTGACAGAGCAAATACATGCTAAGTCTTCTTAACTATTTGTTGTACCTCTGAGTTTATTTTAGTCACCTTAGACCTCTCCTTAATGCGTGTGGGGGTTTTTATTTATAAAATATTCTGCATAGACATTAATTTTTAACGATAAGAGGGGACCCTGGGGGAGGGAAATCCCTATGGGCTGTGTTTTCAGAGGGAGACAGCTTTTGGGTTTCTCCTTTTTTACTTCTTAATTTAGTAACCAGAATAAAATGTTCTTCTGTAGCAGCAGTTTATACTGATTCTTCCGTGTTAATTTTAGAATCGTTGTGCTATGTAAAGCCTCTAATACAATGTCATGTAAGAGCTTCACAATTAAACAGTTGCCAAGTTTTAGATCTGATGTTTGTTCTTTTGGCATTATAATTTTTATTACACTGGCATCAGTTTCCATGAAATCTTCCCAATAATTACCGAATTATTGAGAACAATTTACCTAAAGCATAGTTACTTTGGATACTTAATGTGGAGTTTCCCGTGAAGAACTTTAAGCATGCTAAAGAAATTCAAAAGCACTTTCTCTAAGCCTGCCTTCACTCAGTGAAAGCAGTGGGTCTTTGTCAAACAACTTAGGTGCATTTGCTAGAATCTGCTGATCTTGGTTTGGTTTGGTTTTCCTTTTTTTCACCACTGCAAAACTCTGAGCCTTTCTAGGCCTCTTCTATCACCTGTGTCATCCATACCCTCCAGCTACCCAGCAGAGCAAGGGCTTTGCTTAGCTGCTCTGCTCAGGACCCACTGCAACCTCTCTCTCGCTCACTGCACTAACTTTAATTGTTCTTTTCTCTCCCTTGACTGATTTTTCCTCACAGAAATAATAGGGACCTGGTATTTCCGAGATACCTACTGTCTCATCAAGTGCAGTCAGAAATCACGAGTGGATTAAAAACTTCCTGCAGGGACAAAGAGGAAATGTTCTCTATCTGGAGTAGCTGAAATTCTGAAAAGCTGTTACCATTAAGTTGGGAGGGATGGTGTGCTGGTAATGGGCCTGTGGCTTTTGGTAGCGGTTGGTGGATATTAGAGTTTAATGCGCTGTGGTTTAAAATTAATAACAGTCATTAGCAACCTTGCAAGAACTTTTGAAACAAGCTTTACACTGTAGCAAACCTTATGATGCATTAAGATGGAGCTAGGCTTCCCAACACGAGGGGATTCTGAGTTGTTCCAGTGGTGCAACACACCAAGCTGAATTGCTTGGAATTTATGGTTTGGTTTGTTGTTTTTTTAATAAACTCTCCACTAGAGCTACTTAAGAAAGCCTGGTTTTCCTTTGCCTAGTGTGCAACTGGTGAGTACCTTTTCAAAGTGAAACTTTCTGCTCCTATCTCAACAGCATGAAGTTATTGGTAGAGCTAATCATGAGGCAGGAATGCAGCGCATTATTTCAGCATGAATTAAAGTAGCATAAATGATTATAGTATGTTAAGCCACAGAATTAAACATGTTCTCTTATGGTAGTAATGCTGCAGTTGCTCACTGTTATCTCTAAAGGCCAAGTACCAGTAACTTGGTATTTATGGAGCTCTGTTCAGAAGCGTTCCAGAGCCATGTGTGTCGACAGGTGCCTGGATCAATGTGTGTGCTAGCACAGGGTCCTCCAGTGGTGACAGCTCCTGCAACACCCGTTTCTGTTCATAGTTGTAATTCTGAACGCCTGCGGAAGCAGAGTGAGAAAGAGATGGAGTGCTGAGCCAAAAGGGTGTTGTTGAGAGCATCGTTTAATTGTTTGTTTTCTCCTTTTGTAGATCACAGCAATGGATCATTTAACTTGAAAGCCCTTTCAGGAGGCTCTGGCTACAAGTTTGGAGTCCTTGCTAAAATAGTGAATTATATGAAGGTACAGTGTTTTGATGCAAAATTATAATGATTTTAAATGCTTCAGTTGTTTATTTTCCTGTGGTGGTTGACAGGTGCTGAATGTTTCAAACTCTACAGTTCTTTTACTGCAAGGGTGAGAATTTCAAGAAACTGCATGTTAAATTCAAAATGCTGTCAGTAAACAAAATGGTCAGCATATTCTGCCATTACTGAAATCCCAATTATTCCAAGTCACTTTAAAACCAGGATAATGGGTTTCATTTGCAATAGACATAGGGACTGTAATATGCTGTCAGCTGTTAGGATTCATGAGCTATTTATCAAAATAATGTGTAATTTGGTGCTTGACAGATGACTTTGCCATCAATCTCAGCTGGTACTAATGTTTTTTTTCCCTCATATTCTCTAAAACCTTAAATTGAAACTCACATGCTACGCGTACTGTGTCTGCCTTGGGGTTTCAAAAGTTATTTTGTTATCACATTATACCAATTTTAGTTACTTTATGATAATAGAGTCACTGAATAAAATAAGTGCACAACTGTAATAGGTTCTATTTACTTTTCCAGACTCGGCACCAACGTGGGGATACACATCCATTAACCCTAGAAGAGATTTTGGATGAAACGCAGCATTTAGATATTGGACTCAAACAGAAACAATGGTTAATGAGCGAGGTAAAGAAACCATATGTTTAGATTTTAATTAGACATAAAGGATTATGATAAACCTGAATTATACATGTTTATTTAATTGCAAACTCTATAAATAAATAATCACCCCCTTTAAGAAACTGCATTAATTCACATGTTTGTCTGCTTTGTACCTCCTGCTGATGAGGTAACTGTGAAATGAAAGCTAAAAGCTATTCTGACGTTTTTAGGGAACTGTTAGAGTTGTAAATCAGAGAGTATATTTTATGTCAAGGAAATTTATTCATTACTAGTTTTGTTAAGGAATTGAATTTTGTTAAAAAAATTCAATCAGAGAGCTCTTCCAATATAGAGGATGTTAAATGAACTGTATGTGTGAGTATGGCACAAAATTCATAGACTTAACAGTTCTTTGTTACTTACTGAAATTAAGAATTCTGATGGGATATTTATGTCTGAAATTGTGGGGTAATAGATTTGCAAATACCACTGCTGGAGCTCATTAGTCTCACTCTAGATGCTAGGTTTCATTCTTACAGACTCACTGTAACTTGCCACCATGTTCATCTTCATGCTTAATTGAACTGAATGTCTTCATGGAATTTCAAGATTAATAAATCAGCAAAATAAAAATTTGGTATTTATACTTGATTGACAAACCTGGTTTTGCTCAGGTGCTATTTAAAATCCTTGCAATAGACCAGTAAAGGCTGTTGAGACGAGGGAGAAAAATAAATCTCTGCATGGTAGAACTAGGAAGGTGTTAACTAATGCAGGCTGTGGCATTCCTTTACTACCAGTGCTAATATTCTGGGGCACAGAAACCTCCAGTCTGGCAGTGCTGGTTGTGATGAACCAGAATGTCAAGATGGAATGAAATAGCTCTGCTCAAGAAGTATAAAATCATCCCTGAGCTGTTTCTGTTAAAATTATCCCTGAACTGTATCCCTGAACTTTCCCTGGATGAGAAAAGGTGAACAAATACCCTGCAGCCAGCAGCGTTAGTTACCTTCTCTGTTACAGGTGGTTTCTCCCTCCTTTCTTCTTTCTGTGTCTCTTCTCCTTTCAGATCTGCAGGAAAAACTAGGTAGAGTTGCCCTCTGTTACAGGTGAACGTCCATTGTAATGGTACTGGCTGCACAGCAAAACTGATTTGGAGCATATCCTAAATAATTTCAATTCTCCATGAACTCCTGGTCAGCTTCACTCTGACACTGGCATCACATGTAAAAGCCTACTGTGCAGGATGCCTTCTCAGTTTCTTCTATAGCTGCTGGTGCCATTTGACAGCAGTTGGGGAAGTCTGACCCCTGTTTTATTCATCCCAGGTTAATGCCTTTCACATCCATAACATCTGTATGACCCAAGCTTGACATGCAGAGTTGTATGTTTACACTTTAGAAGCAGCCAAAGCACACTTTTCTGAGTTCCCTCTTCTTTTTATGTTCACTCCTTGCTCAGAAAGGAACGCGTGCAGCTTTCTGCAGTGAGAGGCTTCATGGGCCATGGAGCCCAAAGGCCTTAAGTGAATGATGTTAAGCTTCCTTTGGTGCTTTGTGGTTTATGTTGTGCTGCATTATGCTTAGGCTGGTGGATCTAGGATCCCAGGATCTGAAATCCATTTAAAACTCAAACCTTCAAACTGGCAGCTATAATGTGTGATTGATGTGCTCTGGCTGCTCAAAAGCACACTGGAAAAAAAAAGCACTAGCGTGTGCTCTTTTTCAAGGTTTCAAACTTATGTCCCAATTACAGGCTCTAGTCAACAATCCAAAAATAGAAGTTGTAGATGGAAAGTATGCTTTCAAACCCAAGTACAACTTGAAAGATAAAAAGGCTCTGCTCAGGCTCCTGGACAAGCATGACCAGCGAGGACTGGGAGGAATCCTTTTAGAAGACATTGAGGAAGGGCTACCCAATGCACAGAAAGCTATAAAGGTGAGTAGCACGTGTCTGCGATACAGCCAACACATTCCAGTTAAGTCCTCAGAGGGGGAGACAAAGGCTAAGAGAATTTTCTCATGAGTTGTTTCTGTTCTTTTGATAACTCAAAAGCTGTTTCAGAAGATCCAATGCTGTAGCTTTTTCTGTATTTCATCCTTTAATTTCAGATTTGGCCTGATGTCTCGGCACAGCTACCAAAGTTTTCTCACAAAAGGCTCTTGCTCTCCCACATTCCAATTGGAGTCATTTAGTTTTGCTTTTGTACCCCAATCTCAGTCCTCCATATCTTATCTTTGAATCATTAGCATACTTATCATCAGTATTCACTTTGAATGCTTTTCCTTAGAGTGACTTCACTGCTTCTCTAATTTGTTGTACTTCTGGTAGCAAAAGGTCTGTTGTTCAAGTTGCAATCCTTATTCTTGAAAACAAAGTGATTTTGAGTTGTTCTTTTGCATTTGTTTTTGAGGCTTTAGGGGACCAGATCATCTTTGTTAATCGCCCTGATAAGAAGAAAATTCTCTTCTACAATGACAAGAGCTGTCAGTTTACTGTGGATGAAGGTAGGTGTTTGTTTACATATGTTTCCATGATAGTTGATTTTAATTCATCTTAAGCACCTATATGTATAAATAGTCTTCAGGTAGAACTTTTAAAGTGGTAATGTGCTAATGAGATACTAGATGTCAGGAGAATGGTTTATATTAACAGGAGGCTAACAGGAGTGAGTTCAGGGGTAGTAGCCTCTGTTTTATAATGGATGCATTGTAAGGTGGCACCAGGAATCCAGCAATTCTCTTCAAGTGTAGCAATACAGATGTGACTAAAAATCCCCAGACTGTGATTAAAATGGCATCTAACATTTTACTGTGTAAAGGGCAGCCAAAAAAATGGCTTCTGGGTGCGAGTTTGTTAGGTTTTTTCCAGTTTTTGTGCCTTTTGTTGGTGAACATGACAAAGCCACAAATGGAGAAAAGGAGGAAGCAAGCGTGGAGAAGACGTGAGCAAAAGTTCTGAGAAGAGGGAGTTTACAACAGGGAGGGAAACCACAGATGTGGGGAAGTACAGCTGCCTAGAGCTACAGTTTGGAACTTCAGCAGTTCAGCGTGTGTTTCTGTCTAACAAATGGTGGTGGAATCCTCAGGTGCAATGTGCCTGTTATGCACAGAAATTATTTACATAACTCAGGGTGTATTGCACTAATGACATTTATGCCAGTATCAAATGCCTGTAAGTGTGGAAAGGAGAAGACAACCTGTGTCAAAAGATCTTATTTTAAGTGATTCAGCGACACTTAACACTTTCTGTTGTTAACATACTGTTTGTGTAATGTCCCACATAAAGCCACCTTACTGTATAATGCCAGATTACGGTAAAGGTAGAGTTTTGATAGAAGCTTGAACTGCTCTAGGTGAGCACCACAGGACAGAGCATAAAGCTCTTTAACCTTTCACTAGCTCAGAGACTCTTGATTTTCAATAGAGTTAAGCACCTGGAAATGTGTATCATTAACTTATTTGCTAAATACCACACTTGTATTCTCAGTGATAATAGCTTTCTTCCACAAAGATGATTAAGTAGATGTGGCATCTACAACATGTAAAAACATAAAAATTGTTTCAAAACGTTGAAGTGAATCTCTTTAATCCATAATTTCTGTTTCTTCTCGATAGTGGCAGTCGGCACTATACGTGAAATGCAGAGTTATAAGCTTTTAGTCTGCACTCACTGGGAATGTCTGACCTTCCAAATGCCCAAGAGGTTACCTCTAACACTGTCATCCAGTTCAGATAGTGTCTCTTCAGTCCATCAGCCCACAGCTTTTAGGGATCTAAACACAGACAAAACATTTAGAAATCAATGCTGTTGTAGTAACTGTTCAGTCAAAGTTTTTCAGTTTTTAGCAGATAGTGGTTGTATTACAGTTGCAATCACTACTTGTTTCCACTTCTGCAATTTTTTTCCAGATAACTGGCACCCAACCATCCTTAAAATAGTTAACAGGGGGAGTTCTCTGCCCTGTGGCTCTTAGTTTGTAAGAACTCCGGGATTAACTGTGAAATTTAATAAAAGAGCCTATTGTATTAAGATGTAGCAAGACACATCTGCCAACTCTTCAGGTAGCCAGTATAAATCCAAGACTGTTCATATCAAGTATGTTATATTTCAGCACAGCCAGCACCGATCTGTGTTTAGGAACAAGCAATGCAGGCTGTTGCTATGAAAGGAGGGAGAAGGTTTTTAAAAAAAGGCCAAAAAAAGATACCCTGTAAAGCCCCTCGAGACACAATGTGTAAGCCATTTGGCTCAATCTCCCGGTGAAGGCCCACTGTAAGCCTGCGGTGCCTGTATGCAATGAAGGCACCGTGAGTGAGCAGTGTTTGGAGTTCAAGGAGGCTTTGCTCTCTTTCATCCGCAGGTGGCAGCATGTTCCCATCTGATCAGAAAGTTACTGTGTTTTTGTTCTGTTCCTGCTGGTTTTGGTTTTTCTTTTCATGTGGATGATGATGCTTTGTTCTGAGAGGGGGCAAGAGTACTTTCTCTTTTGTGAATATGCCACAACTTTCAAAACACCCGAGTGGGTTCGCTTACTTATTACAGCTGGAGCAGGTCCTTTTTCCAACCATCTGATCTTGTGATGAAGAAAACCCATCCTTCCTGAGCAGTTTTGCTTTACAGTTCTTTCCAGAGCAGCAGAAGGTATCTCTCAGGCAGTCACTGGCAGAATTGTCTGCCTGCAGGATGAATTATGACACGTTTGTGCGTTAGCAGTGCTATTTCAGCTCATTATCTCTAGCAACGTTACAACGAAGTTTTTAGAAGACTGCAGAATAAGCCTTGAAGTGTTGTCAGACTCTTTGATCTAGCAGCTGATGACAGTTCAAAATATGTTTCTAGTTTAATGTTTATCCTTAGAAATAAAGGCTCTGCACTCTTCAGTGCATGATTCTGCCGTATGACACTCTCCAGTTTCCAACATGTGTTGGCTGGGATTAATATCCTCTAAAAGTAAGGCGTCCTCTCCCATCGCTGTCTGAGCTCCATCAGTAGGCAGCAGAGAAAAAGGGGAGCTGCTGGAGCAGTTTGAAGCCTGCTGAGTCTAAAGTAGTGGGAGGAACTGCTTTTTGGCAGTGCCTGCCTCTGCCCTGGCTACAGTTGTTTTGATGGCTGAATGAGCTTTTGAAAATAAATCCCAATGTACTGCAGCAGTGGTGCAGTACCTATATATTGTCATCTCAAGGGTACCGGAGAAGGGTTTTGCAGTAAGAAATGGCTTTTGTTCTTCCTTTTATGTGATTAGCCAAGGAAGGTTCAGATTGCATGTGTTCCTTCTTGACTTCCTGACTAATTAATCTTCTGTCAGTAGTGTGTAGCTGAAAGCATTTATAAAAGCTGGGCTAGATTTCAGGTGCTTCAGCCAAGGAAAGTGCTGCCTCTTTGTGCTGGGGCTAAGCACTTTGCATGTGAACCAAGCTTTCTCCCCCAGGCAGGCTGAATGCTGAAAGGCGGGTCTGATTGCTTAACCGTTAGAGATGGTATCTTTCACATCTGAATGCAATATCAGAAGTATTTTAATGCCTAAAATTTTGGATGCTTTATTATACATGGTTTTAATATTCTTCCTAAGCACCTTTGGAGAAATTTAAACAGTATAAAAATTGGTTGGGATCAGTGATGACATTTGGCCCTGGATTTGAATTCCAAGATGGTTCAGAGGCAGCAGAGTCTTAACATCAAGCACCTATTCTTTCTGGTATCAATCTAGTACTGTGCTCCCTGGACTGTTACACTCCATCTTCCCTCCTCCCTGTTACTGTCTGTTCTTGGCCTGGGCTCAGATTTTGGCTCAGCTCGGTGAAGATTTTTAAGCTGTTCTTAATCACTGGCAGATTTTATTACCAGTGTGATGTAGCCATTTATCTCCAGAAGCCATCTCACCCTTTTTGGGAGAGCAGGCGAGGCAGTCAGAAGCGCAGGAGAAGCTGCGCAGAAGTCACTGTGCAGCCGCTTACCCATGACTTTCACCACGAGTAAGCGTTTATGGAAAGGGAGCGTGTTAGAGTATAATCAGGGAATGTCAGCACTAGTTGTCCCTGTATATGAGGCACCCCACGATGCAGTAAACTTGAGGTAACTGCACATCCTCACCCCTTGGGTATTTCAGAGAGAGATGTTTGCAAGGTCTTTGTTATGCTGCCCTCTGCTTTGCTGTGTGTTGGTTACTGCTGATCAAAGCTCTTTGTTGTGCATGCAGACACCATCATGCTGGAGATGTTGACAGACATCTAAACAGGCCTTTCAACCAGATCATACCTTCCTCTCATTACTTGAAAGACCAAAAGTTAGCTATCTGGAGGGAGTCAGGGAGCAGCCTGTGAGCAGTGTTGATTCTGTCAGGCTTCTCAGTTAAAAGATGGTAGCGATCAAATTGCAAGATGCTGCATATAGGATTTGGTCATAGTCCAGGCGAGACACCCAGCACCTGCCTTGGGTACTGAGATCGTGATTTTCTGCCTCTTCTAGGGAAGATCTGCATTGGCATCAGGACTTAAAAGCTTCACTGAAAATGTGTGTGTCTCCCTGAGGGTTCACAGCACCTGCGTCGCTTTGGCCAGAAACTCTTTGGAAATTTCTCCCCAGGGGATTTTTTCTGGACTCTGTCTTGTCATAACAGCCTAAGCAGTAGAAGAAATTGTCAGCCTGTCTGAGTGCAGCCTGCCACAGTCAGGTGAAGCCTTACTGTCTTGACTGCTGGACAGGTTTTTTTTCCTTCCATAGCTATTACATGGTTGTTCTGGCTGATCTATCAAATAGTTTAGTGGCTCTGATAGAAGAGTCTCTCACCTTCACTGTGCTCTGATGGTGTAAAGATCAGCTAGCGCTTGACAGGACATGGAGAAGGAAAATTGAATGTACTCTGTAATCCTAATGGCCTGCACCACAGGAATGTCTGCATCTGAACCTGTTCTCCATGCCTGGCTGAAGCAGGGCAGCATGTGGCATGCTTTCTGCTCCAACAGTCCCCTCTCCTACTCCTTAAAGCAGTACCAAACTCCCTGTGCCCCGTCTGCAGAGAAAAGAAACACACTGTAAAAAAGCGGATCTGGTATATTGAAACTGCCTCTAGGAACTGCCTTCTGTCACTGTTGTCTGTTTTTCAGGCACATCAGCTCATCACAGCATTTTTCTTTCTGTCTTCTTCCCTCCCCAGAGACAGGCCAGCCCTCTGCATCCTCCTGCCTGGCCAACCCTAAGTGTGGACACTGCTCCAGGGCGGGTGGAGAACAGTAATCGGGTCATTGTGTGCCATTTCCTCCTCCCTGGCCCCTCTCATGAACTGTGGCTTTTAAGAAGTGGTGACTCTCTTTGCTTGGAGCCACACAGCAAAGGCCAGGGAGAGAGACTATTTCAGATTCTCCTCCAAGAAGCTGGAGAAATCTCTTACTATCCTGGGTCAAGGGTATGAATTTTGAGGTATGGAAAAACCACAGCCAGAAACGGGGAGGATTGTTTGTTGAGAGCTGTAGCTATTGCCAGCTTTTCCTGCAGGATCTCATATTTCAGAGAGGATGTCGCAATAATGCAGATAATTCAGTGTATTCCCAAGGTCTAAACTTTCACTGGCTGATGGGGCATAGTCCTTGGAGACTTCTGAATAAATCTGACAGGTCGTGTGGAAATGGTTCAGTGCCAGCCAGACGGCAGCTCTGTCTTCAGCTCTTGCGTGTAGCTTGGTGTCTGGTGTTACACCGAGTCGGTTTTGTGATGAGATGATAGATGTATCTCCTTTTCCCTTTAGATGGCACCCTAAATGCAAACAGACAGTATGTGCAGCTATCTGAAGGGTGGCAGCTCTGTATGCTTCACCTTTAGCCCGTGCTTTCAACTCTGAACCAATCCTTTAACACAGAGTGTCTCAGGGGGGACATGGACAGTGTAGTTGTGACTCTCCCCTTTCACAAGCGATAAAGTATTTTAATGTCCTACACGGAGCTTCAGCATGGGAAGAAGAAGGTTCTTTTGCAGTTACCACAATCAAAGCAATAGTGCTGAAAGCAGCCTGATTTGTGAGGAAACTTTTAAATGGAGTGGCAGGATACTGTATAGTGACTCTGGTGGGGCCAATTAGTGGATTTAGTTATCTGTACGTAAGGTCCATTTTAGCTCTGCGGTTTGGATTCTTGGTGACTTCTATTCATATTTCTCGGCCAAGTTTAAAGGGTGAATGTGAAGCTGTAATGATGGTGTAACCACTGCATTACAAGAAATGCAAAACCCTGTGGTTAGATATTAACTGTGGCTGCACTTCTGTGCATGTTGATCCTTGAAGAGCTGACCAATTATTTTCTAGTGTTTAATTTTTCACTTCTGTTCCCCAGAAGAATGTAGACCAGTTTAACCTTAAGAACTTTAAGCATCTATCCTTTTTTTTTTTTCTTTCCTTTTTCTTTTTTTTTCTTATTGCACCACAGCATATTTGTCCATATATCATGAACCCTAACAAGGAGACATCATCTGTGTTTGTAGCAGAACATTATAAATAAAAGGACACTGTCATGTAGAAGTTGAGGGTTATCAGTCTCTTATCAGCTATTGCCTTGTGTACACGTGGCTGTCGTGCATCTTGGAGGGCTGACCTGTGTCTCTTCAGCTCCCACAGGACTTATCTGTGCAGAGCCAAGGGCAATGTACAGCACAACACAACGTTAAAGTGTCTCCAACCGGGATCTGTTTAATAGTCGTGCATTTATGTACAGCCTTGTCGTTTCACGTGTGAACTGCAGAAACACGGGAGTTGAAACGTGGTTACTCGCGAGGTGCGGTACTGCATTTGCACACCCATCCTCTGATCCATCTCTCCGAGCACCACCGGGTCTCATTGTCCAGCTGAAGCCAGCTTGGGTGTTCAGGACCTGGAGGGGACATGAACAGAAAGGATATATCTTGAAAGAGCATGTTCTGCTTGGTCCAGAGGGTGCAGCAGGACCCTTGGGCAGGCTTCTGCTGTTAAGACTTAGTCTGAGCGCTCATCACGGAGAGATCTCTCTCGTACATGTTCAGCTTTGATCATAGCACAACCTTCTCCACCTGCCGCAACAGGATTAGGTGAGAGATGATGTGTGATAGCAGGCACCTCGAGCTATGCTGAAAGCCCAGAATCACACTCAAAATGTATGAGCCGCCGGGGAATGTCTCGACTACAGTGTCAGTCCTTGTATTAAGTTATCTGAAAGCTGCAGTCTCGGTGATCCCGCTGTGCTGTATAGTCTGTACGAGAAACAGGCTGAGTGCTCTCTCCACGTAACCCAAAGTGGTGTTTTGACAGGATTTAGTTCTCTTCAAAAACACTGCATTACCAAAAATGAACATTGTTGTTCTTCACTGGCGAAATTCCTTTCTTTTGTTTCCTGGAAAGCTCGAGCAGCCCCTTACTGTTGGCAAAGGGAAGAAAAAAAAAAAACCCAAACCTGAGAGTTAAAGCGTGTACTTTCACAGAAAAACCAGATGCACGAGGAAGGGAATGTGTCCAAGTGCAGGAACCAAGCCTGTTACGTACAGGTTTTGTCCGGTGCTGTTTCGTTGCAGGGTGCAGAGAGCCGATGTGTCTGTGGCAGACCGTCGCTGGAGCACTCCTTTGCCTGCTGCATAGGACAGCTTCTTCAGCATGCAGAAGTTGTGGTTGTTTTGACAACTGTATCCTAAATTTATCTGGAAATAAAAGGAAAAATTTCGTCTTGCGTTGCTATGTGTGCCTCGTGTTTTATTTATAGTTTGTTAGCCAAACCTGCTGACAGGATATATCTAACTTACTGCCTGGGGAATGAGGGGAGGTAAGATTGTACCAGCCACTGCCTGGAGAAGGCATTCCAGAGGCTCTGTGAAACTTTACATGAGGCAGAAAGTGTGCAGGCAGATGGCAGCTGCTCTAATTAAGACTTACTGTCTCTGTCTTTTTTTTCCTGCTGCTGTGGCTTTTAAGGTATCTCTCAGCTTTTTAGCACCAGAGGAATTTTAGTAATTTATTATCCGTACAGCACGGTATGTATTATATTACAGTGATAAACGAGCTCCAGCCCACTGAAGGTAAATGTCTTGAATCTTCAGTAAATTGGACGATGAGATGACAAGTCTCCCAAGACAATGGCAGCTGAAGATGTGTAAATGAAGTTGCCATTTATGATTAGTTATTGCCCTTCACCAAGATCTTTTGAGCTGAGGTTTACAGAGGACGTTGACAGTCTGCACGGCAGTAGAGACGCTGGGCAAAAAGAGGGACTCCGCAGCGCATTAACAATAAAAGCATATCTTGCCTGTGGGTGCTTCTGATGCTGGAGTGCAGTTAGCACAGATGAGAATCAGCTCACCTTCTTCCATTAAGTGTTGGGGATGATTTGGTGTTGTTTTGTTGTTTGAGTGGTTGGGTTTTTTGGGGGGGTTTGGAATTGCATCCAGCATTTGGAGTGGGTAAAGGCTGTGCTAATTGGGTGCCTGCTGGCAGTGACCTGTGTACAGTCACAGACCGACATGCCAGCATACTTCAGCGTTCACAGTCTGTTTCTTTGCCTTAGTGCAGGGGCTTTGCTCAGGGTTTGTTCTTTGGGATGTAAACCAAAGGTTTGTTTGGTGTTTCAGAATTTCAGAAGCTGTGGAGGAGCATTCCCGTGGATTCTATGGATGAGGAGAAAATTGAAGAGTATCTGAAACGACAGGGTATTTCTTCCATGCAAGAAACTGGACCAAAGAAAATAGTAAGCTATACAAATTACAAATCTTTGTAGAAGATTCCCCCGAACTGACCCCACAGTGTTAATTCCAAAACATGCTGGTGAGCTTATGCACAGCTGCTTTGTGTAGCTCAGGGAAGTGTGACCAATTTTAAAAAGCTGCCAAAACCTAATGCTGTAGCCAGCAGTCAGTGTTTTTGTGACTCGTTTGAGCCAGTGTAATCCAAGGAACATCAAGAAGAGGGCAGATGCCAGAAATCCCTGTGAGCTCCAACGTGGAAGCTTCTGCTTGGAGTGGTACAATACATTAGAAGAATAGTTACTTTTCTGGGAGAAGGGTGGGTTGGGTTTTTTTTGACTTTTTCTTTTCTGCTAAACAGCTTTTAAATCCTGATGGGAACTGTGTAATGTGCAATATACTTGTGCTTTACTGGGAGGTCAAAGTGGCTGCAAGCTCACCAGCAATGCTTTCTTTCTGGCTTCAAAGAATTAATGGTTTTGTACATTTATTTGTATGTGATACATGATGTCTTGTGTCTTCTGCACTGGGCTTCAAACTGTCCTTTCATGAGAGCCTTTCCATGCAGGATTTGTTCCTGGTTTCTGCTGGTCGCTACAGTAGATGCTCTAACGCCTGTTGTCCTGTAGGCACTCCTCATGGATTCCTTATGTGCTAAATGCATCTTTGAACATGTCATTGTAGATAGAATTATGGGGCATGTACCTGCTTCTGTAGCTGCCTGTGAGTGTTTGGAAACTTCATGTACAAACACCATCTTTACTACTGTGTGTGGGATACAGAGACAGCTCTATTCCTGTGATCGTCTCTCTGCCTGGGTTTGAATTGAACGCTGTTACTTCTTGGGAAAACAAGCGAGCACCTTCCCTGTCTGTCCAATCCTGGTTCAAGCAGAGCTCTTCACAGAAGGGATGACTAGCACAGCCTCATACCAGCAGGTCAGATGGCAGCTGGAGGGCAGATCTTTTAACTACTGTTTATTTCTTTTTGCAGGCTCCTATTCAGAGGAGGAAGAAACCCGCTTCGCAGAAGAAACGTCGATTTAAGACTCACAATGACCACTTGGCTGGAGTATTAAAAGATTACTCCGATGTCGTTCCTGGCAAACAGTGATTGGTTGAATTCTGGAGCAAACATGCGTTTTTTGATACAGGCTTTTTGCCACTCGGGCTCAGTGTCTGCTTGCAGAAAGACTGACTGTATATAGTAATGTGATGTGTTTCCCCCATCCCAGCAACTGCCGAGGTGAAACAGGTCAGTTTAAGAGCAAGTACGAACTACTAAATTTAGTGTTTAATTTAATTAGTTAATGGGAAATGTGTCTTTAAGTAAGAGGTTCTCACTAGTTGCCTCTTGGCATAGAGTGATAATGGTGCTCAGCATGTAATACAGGAGTTCCTGTTCAGTGCTTAACTCTGCTTTTACATTGCTTAATGGGTATTTACCTGAAATTACTTGCAAGGGGCTTTCTAGTAGAATTGAATACACCATTTGTTTTACCTGTTTCAGGATAACCTTTTCCTAAAATCACTGCAGGCGGGTTTCTTTCACAGTCAAATACACCCCACGGTTTGTATGCTTCTTCCTTGCCATGGGACACTGAACGTCGCTGGTGATATCTGAGGCTCAAACTCAGAACAAAACCCTCTCCCAGCTCCCAGCAGGCTGCAGGATGGCAGTGCAGCTGTGGCTTCCTAATGCTAATCAGAAGTTGCCCTCGGCAATTTCTCATCACTGTAGTGGATGCACGGGTGTTGCACAGTTCTGCTCTATGGACAGGAGGGAAATAAAATGACAGTGTAATACTGAAACTTCTCTTTTGTTTTTTAGTAATAAACTTACTGTGCTGGTTTCCAGTGTTGCTTCCTTAAAGAATGAGAGAATCAACATCTTTTGTGCCTGTTGTGTTTTCCTTTTCAAGGACGTAAAGGAATCTTGGCTATATTTTTGTCTTCTCAAAGACTTACTGTTCTGGGCTAACATTGTCATCTTTTTATCATTCTTGGTTGGGGAGGGGGAAGGAACCACCTTAAATGAAAGCTCCCCGTTAGATGCCTGATGTTCTGTGCAGCACAGACTGACGTGGAATGTGGCCAAATTATGTCCTCTTAACTTATTTTTATGTACTGAACCGGAGTCGATCAATGCTGATATTGTTTTCATGGCACTGTGGGAGAGGAGCTGTTTCTCTGCTCTTGTAGGGTTAGGATCAAAGAGAGAGTAAGTGACTGCGATATCCCACCGGCAGCAGATTGCTGCTGCCTTCCCGTGAGCTGTTGGCTTGCTTGGGGTGTCAGGGGCTGAAGCAGAGGCCGTTGGAGCTGGACACGTGTAGAAATGAAGAATAAGGCTTTGTTGCTGTCACATTGAACGAGTTATATCTGCTTGGGGAAGCGCAGGAGGAGAAACCTACCTGTGTAAGTGTAGCAGTTATCCTCCTGATTTTAAAGGCTGCTCTTTGGAGAAGCAGACAATACTTCCAGCCTTACACGTCAGCCCTGTTTAAAGAGTTCCTAAATCCTGGTAGGAGGTTTCTTCAATTTTTTTTTTCATGCTTTTAAAAAACCCTTAAACTATATATACATATATGAAAGCATGCTGCTCCAGCTGGTTTTGAAACGTTTTTTCTTTCCTGTATTTTCCAGGTCAGCACAAGCAATTCCTCTTGGGGCTTTTTAGTTTTCCGTTACGGCTCTGTCTTAAAGCACCTGCGGCACTTGCGAAACTAGTCACCGCTCTTCTGTCATCCTCACTCAGAAAAACAACAAAAAAAGAGGCTCCCTTCCATCTGCTACATTTTTGAGCAGTGATTTGGTTTTTGGTGGTGGTGCTCAGCCAAAAGCAGAGCTCCTAGAGAGCTCTGAGTTGTCTTTGATACCTTTGGGGCATTTTATGGGGTAACTTCCAAGCCCCGTAACATAGCATTGCCCTTTCTCTATGAAGCAAAGCTGGCAAAGCAGACTGTGTGGTAGGCTATCTGGTTTGTTTCTCTGCTCAAGTGATTAAGATCATAGAGGAGTTTAAAGAAAACGCCTCTAGCTACTTTCAAAGATTAGAAATATGTTAGGTCAAAAACCAGGAGAGCCAGAGAGGAAAATTGGCTACCAGCTCTGTGTGCTGTGCTGGTATTGTCAGGCTTCCAGTGTTCAAAGGAACAGAATGGTCCAGTTGATGTCCATTTGGAAAGATGGGATTAGATGCTTTCTCTCAGTGGAGGAAGTCTTCTCTGCTGTACTAGCAGAGGGGACATAATAAGTTTTGCAGCTTGTTAGGGTACAGTCTCAAAAACAGCTGAAAGGAGGCTCACATTGGCCCTTTAGAAGTGGTGTGGAATATACACAAGCAGCCATGAAGGAAACAAGTTCAGAAAATAAGCATGAGCTCCTCTTTTTTTGTGTGTGGGTTTCAAGAGTTGGGTTTTGCTTCTCTATTGAAGATTTTCCCAGTGGTCCTTATGAGTTTTTTTAAGACCTCTTAAAAATCAAATGGTGCAACTTGAAAACATCACAGAGTATATCAAGGGGAGTCTGCTTGCTGAAAGCATTTTAATGTACTGCTCCAGTCCACTTCTGTCTCTTTGCAGCCTAATGTCCAAATCAGGCTTTTCACTGAAGTTCAGTGTAAGAGTTGACAGCTGTTAAAAACTTAAATTTACTTCATTTTCCTCCAGGGTGTTCTCACGTATTCTGTGTCTGGCAAGGTGGTTCTCCCGGTGGCCAAAATCATCATGCCCTCGGCTTGCTTTCTTTGGCAAAATTCTTCTTCCCTCAGTCAGGTGGTGCAAAGGACTGGTGAGAAGCATCATGCTCTCTCCTGGGGGCTGGGTGCCTATTACTCCATTTTTCTCTTCCTTCCCTGGAAGCATCTGCTGCTAACCAGGAAGATAAGGGGACTCAGGCATCCCTTGACAAAGATAGAACATAGAAGAGAATGTTTCAGTTGGAAGGGACCCACAATGATCATCTTGTCCATGGCTGGCACCTTCATCTCATGCATTTCAGGAAGGCTCTTTGGCAAACCCATCTTGGTGTGGTCTTTACCTGTCCCTGCCAAACGAGTACTTGCCAATTCCGCTCTCCTGAGGCTTGTCAAGTCATGCATGGCCCATCCAACAAGGATGTTGTTCCCTCAGCTCCAGGATTCAGTATGTCAGTCCTAGCAGGGCTGTCATTTGAGCCTTTCTACCTCCATGAAGCAATGGAGGAATGCAGGCACTGATGAGCAGTTCTTCTGATGCAGCACCCTTCTCTTCTTTCCCTGCCATATCAGCCAGGAGCAGAGAGGCCTTCAGCTACCAACCCCTGATGGCCATACGGACAGGGCCCTGGGAAAAGGACACTCTTTCTCAATGATGGGAACTCTCTGAGATACATCTTGACTGAATCATCTTTTTGCCCAATTGCATCTTGAGCCTGAGGCTGCGAGGACAGTATCTGCATCAGTCGCTGGAGCTTTTCCCAAGAGAACACAGACCTCTTTTGCAGACCCCTTCTGAAGTCTGCCAACAACCAGACATGTGTACTCAGTCCCCTGTTTACCCCTTGATATTGTGCTAGTTCCTCCAGTTGGGAGGGAGGTGTGCTGATTCCCCCGTGATGAAACTGGAGGAGGAGGGAGCTAATGGAGTAAGCCAGGTTGTATCTCTGATAGCTCTTCCTTTCTAGCCAGGCATTGCTGGTCTAGGATTCACTTCTGGAAAGGTAACCTCGCAGGGCATCCATGTCAAAGTACCTGCCTGTGGGGATCAGGGCCTGCACTGGCCCTTCAGCAGGAGCTCATTAGGACTTCTGTGTATCTGTATCTGTGAACCAGACCTTCTATTTTGTCTGCTCCTCCTCACCCCCAAAATAAAAGCACTGTTGTTTTTTAAGGTACAAGTTGAATAGCCCAGGGCACACCTCTAAACATGGAGCTCTACTGGCTTCCCTTCTAAAAGTTGTTGCAACTGAAGAGTTATTCCGCCTCCTCCGTTACAATGATCATTCTGGAAGGGGATGGAAAACAGCAGGATTTTGTATGCTTGAATGAGAAAACTGACATAAGGTGGTGTGTAGCAGAGCTAATCTATAATTCATCATGATCATTCAAGGCTTTTAGAGAGCAGAGGAGAAAGAGGCAAGGGAGCCCTGACAAACGGTATAAAGACCCTGCACGTGGATGTAGCCAGCGAGGGCTGTCACTTCACATGAGCATGGGCAGGCGGTGCAGGGCCACCAGGGAGAGATGGGCTCCCAGTACCTGCTGATGAGGAGGGGCTGCATTTGCAGATGACTAGAAGCAACTATGGCACTGACATCTCATTATTTCCAGCTTTGTTGCTTGCTTTCCGGTCGCTGCTAATGTACCAGGCCCAAATTCCTTTGTGTGTTACTGCCTCGGGGGCCTCTGGCAGCTACTGCGTCTTGGGGAGGATGTCCAGTCAAGTTGAGTGCTTACTGTTGACTGGTTAAGACTGGTAAGGCTAACTACTTACAACCACAGGGGGAGAGGAGAGCTCAGGTCCCCGATCTGCTAGCACTGTCTTTCTGCTGTTGGCAAAATCAGGGATATGGCTGGATCACCCAGACCCACTGCTGAGTTGTTGCCAAGAGAGCCTGAAAGCAGCGTTCCTGGCCGCCTCAGGTAGCTGGCATTGCTGCAGCACCACACCAGCTGGGAACCTTGAGCCAGCATTTTGCTGTAATGCAGAATGCCAGGTGGTTTAGGGCTTGATCTTCCTAGAGGAGCTTCTGTGCTGCTTCTTGGGTCTGTTGTTCTGTCTATGTAGGTCCATTCCTAACCATGTCTGTCTTGTCAGTCCTGCACAGGCTTTCTGGACACATCCCCCTAAAGCAGATAAGGAAGAGTGGCAGTTCCCCAGAAGAGAGGGCTTGTCTGAATGCAGCAGGGCTCTCAGCAGGAAGGCAGCTTCTCCATTGTGCTCCTTATTCCATAGCTGTAGCTGCTCTCTTCCTGAATGAGGTGAATGCAGCCTGCACCCCTCCAGCAAGGGCCAGCGGAGCAAGGGAAGCTTTTGGCTCTCTGCTCAGCACTGGAGAGGTCATACCCAGAAGCTGTGTCCAGTTTGGGCCTCCCCCTTCCATTCAAGAAGGCTGCAGGGATGCTGGGGAGGGTCTGGTTGGGTCTCCTGGGCTAGTCAGGGCTGGGGTAGAGGGCCTGGGAGGAGAGTGGGGAGCTGGGACAGCTCGTTGTGGTGAAGAGGTGGCTGGGGAATGTACCTAATCATGGGTACAGCGCTGTGGAGGGCAATTAGGAAGATGATGTGGTCAAACTCTTTTTGGCAGCCATGGCAGATGATGTAATAGGGGAACGTAGGAAGTTTGGCTTGGATATTAGGAAAAAATAAAAAAGCTGGTGGGGAGCGTGTCTCCATCAAGGGAGGTTTAAAACTTCGCCTGGATAAGACCAGGCTGCCCTGGTCGCAACAGTCCTGGCAACAGTCCTGTTGCAAGAGGGAGGTTGGATCAGAGACCTCCTGAGGCCCCTTTTACCCATGTGCTCCTGTGGGGCTGAACCCTGGCTTCTTCAATGCCACCCCGCTTGCTGTAAGAGCACTTCTCCTTGTTTCTTGTTTTCTGCTGCTTTGGTTTGCAAGTGTGTGCAGCAGCCTCTGTGTTACCCAGCAGCCCAGAAAAAAACAGTGGTGACTCTAAAACTCCATCAGTGCTTCTGCGGTTGGGACCCGTGTGTTGGGACTCCACCAGCCTCATGGGTTGGGCGTTGTGCAGAATGCAAGCACAACGGGAGAAAAGGATGGTTAAGGCAAGGGTTGTCCTTCCATTAAGTTAATTTTTTGACTATACCTGCTCTTCTGGGCTTACATCCAAGGCCTGAAGTACTTGTGTGATTTCCTCCTGCCTCCATCAGTTATGTTGTATTCTCTATTCCCTCCTGAGGTGGTTATTAATTATGGAGACTGCAGAGATGAAGTCCAGGCTCTGCTAATGGTTGACTTCCTCGTGTTTTAGAAGAAGCGTTCCAAGGATCTGGTAATGGTATTTCTGAGCTTTGCCTTTTAAGCTCCACTGTCATCTTGGTTTCTAGCCTGACCGTGGCAGTGAAGCAGATAACAGTGTTGAAATGTTGAGTGAAGCCTAGGTCTCGTGGCAGCCTGCAGTTGGAGAGCACGCATCTGCAGCATGCTGCTCATCTCCCTGGCTTGAATTGTCTCCCTGCTGTGAGCTCTACCTGGCCTGGGGATGGCTGTCCTGGCTCTGGGCCGCAGGCACGGCCCCAGTGCAGACTTCAGGCTTTTAGGTGCACTGTGCAATCCCCTGTTGACAGTTATCCCAGTCCATTCCAGGGCAGTGAGACAGACGACACTCTAGCTGCCTGCTTTCCCAGGCATGTGGAGCCTTCTCGTGCTGGCAGGGAGCACAGAGCAGCCATGCCTGGCAGCGTTCAGGCAGTACAGTGATTTGCTGGCTGATGCCTCTCAGTTTCCTCAGGCTTTGAGAACTGGGGAGCACGGTGAGCACTGTGCCCTCACCCTGCCCCAGGCTGTCCTCACAAGGGCACTTCTTTGCTCTCAGCCCCCGGCTTCCCTCCCAGCCTGTGTCTCAGCCTCCAAAGCTGCCTGGCCAAACCCCAGTGCTATCTCATCTTTCCTCTCCCAGCCTTGTTATTCCTTCCCCTGCTCTCCCGGGGAGGCCTGCAGGAGCGGGTCCTGCTCTCACTCTTCCTCCTAGTCCCGGCCGGGCTGCAGGCGCTGCTGGCCAGCCTCGGCGCCAGCTCTGTCTGCCCTTTGCTCTCCTGGCCCTGGTGAGCCCATCCCCATTCCCACAGCACCATCCCCTAGTCCCTGCCTTCACTGCTGCCTGCTCAGGCTGCCTGTCCCCCCGGACAATCCTCTGGGAGAGACAGCTCTTCTCTCCTGTCTTTTCTCCGTTCCTCCACCGCTTGGTTGTGTCTGTCCGATGTGGAGAGTTAGTGCTGTATTTTTCTCTGCAGACTTTGCCAGCCCATTCCCTGCCCTTGCCATTGCTTCCAGCCTGCTGCCCATCAGCGGGAAGCCTCGGGGCAGTGCACAGGGATGCAGGGATGTGTAGAAAAGGGGCGCTTGTGCTCCCCCCTCCCTTAGTTCAGCCTTGGAGTTAGGGGGATGGGGAGAGAAAGACTTGGCAAAGTGGAAACAATGAGAGTGTGAAATTATCTCATTTTGGTTTTTCCAGCTCTGTTCATTTTCCCCTGGGGACTTATCCCTGATATCGGATGCCAGCACTGGCCTGGGAGTCCCTGGTCCCGTTTTGCAATCTCCTGGTGTCAGCCAGCAGCTCGGGCCTTTCCTGTAAGTGCCCCAGTGGTCACAGGGAAGGAATGTTCCCCCGGCCACATGGGGAAAGGTCACCACGGGCAAAGGAGACGCTGGGGCTGGGCAAGCAGCTTGCCACTCCCACCCCTTGCTGATGAGGGTATGCGTCGATCAGCACAGAGCTGAGACCAGTTTGGCTTGCAGGGGAAAATGGAAAAAAATAAAAAAAAAAGAAAAATGGTTCAAGAGGTTAAATATTTTCGGCCAGGCCCCGCTTCCTTTCGCAGGGCAGATCTGGGAGCAGATGCTGTGCCCAGGCAAAGTTGGGGAGGATGCCTGTGCGTTTCACTGCTTTCTTAGCTGGAGGATGTTTGGCTGTTGACTCCGCTTCCCAAAGCATCTGCGTGTCTCGCTGAAGGGCTGCCTGGGACAGCGGTGTGGGCCAGTTCCCGCCGCTCTGAATAGCAGTTGGGCTGAGCAATAGGTTCGCACTGCACTGCGCTCGCAGCTTGTCTCTCTCTTCCCCTCCTCCCCCCCAGGCCTGCCAAGAAACCTCTCCCCCCCGAAGGCAACGCGGAAAGAAAGCTGTGACTTGCGGTGGCCGCGGCAGGATTAGCATCCAACATGAAGGGCTTAACTCCCCAGCTCATCCCTGCCAGCCAGGGGTTTCAAGTAACACCATCACGTCTTTTTATTTCCGTTGGTAGCCTGCTTTAATTATGGCCTTGACACACCATTCTCCAGGCAGCATGAGCTAAGTTGGAGCTTGTTCCTGGTACTTTGTTTTCAGAGTCTGGCCTGTTGGATGAGGCTCCTGGGGACGCTGGTCACATTTATCAGGGCGGGGGTGGAGCAGAGGAAGGAGGAAGAATTTCTAGGGTGGGCTTACGAACCAAGTTTTTCAAAAATCCCAGTGTGTTAAAAAAAGTAAAATAATCTGGCCCTTCGTCTCTAGGTTACGTTTGCCTCTGCTGTGGCTGAGCTCATGGAAAATCGCAGCTTAGCTCCTCTGCTCAGTGCCAAGATTAGGAGGTTTAAAAACTAACCGATAACATCTTTGTAAACTTGGAGTCGTTGCTTTAAAGCCTGCTGATCATTCCAGCCTGGATTTTTGGAGCTTTCCTAGAGATCCAAGCAAGCCAAGCGGCATGATGGTATCTGCCCCCCAAAAAATCAGGTATCTGCCCTGAAAAATCACTGTCCCCCTCACAAGTGTTGCCCTCAAACACCCTGAGGGAGGAAGGAGCCTGCTGTCCCCCGAGGCCCCGTAGGGCGTGTTAGGATCCTTCCCCCTGCTCCCCACCCGGTACACAGCACACGGTGACGCTCTGCGCCTAACTTATAATAATCACTGGTTTTATTTTTAAAAAATTACAATAGAAAAGTACCTTTAAACATATTTCCAAAAGCAGAGTAGACAATGTGGAAGCTTCTCTCCTCTCCACAAGACAAAGTACAGGAAATAGTTTGCTAAAAGAGTTAGTCCGTCGCTTGGAAACGCTGGTATCGTTCCTTTTAGAGCCGCTCAGAGGTTTGTCTTGGAACCGATTTCTTCTCACGTCGCCTTTATCAATCCCACTTTTTACAGAAAAGACCCCCAACGGGTCAGTTTCCCACTGCACCATCTCACCCCTCGCCCCACCCCGGCTCCAGCAGCCGGAATCTCAGCTGTCTTGTTGTGGCCCACCCACAGAATAAAAGGAAGGAGGAGGAAAAAGGTTATGGTGTTTAGCAAGGCCACAGGCACCCTGTGTCTTCAGTGCAGCTGGGAAACCGGCCACGGAGGAGCCTGGGCGGCAGCTGAGCTCGGTGCACTCTGTAGCAGAGACGGGGTGGGGAAAGGCAATGGAAGGAGAAGTTCTGCGCCTCCTTTAACAAGGAACTGAAATCTCTTTGAGGTTTTGTTTTGGTTTGCTTTGCTCTTTCTTTTTCCAAATTCCTCCTGGAGCAAGAAGGAAAGACTAGTGAAGTCAAGTGGTCTCTTTGCTGGTACACTATCTCTGTAAAGGTTACAGATACTGCCCCAAGGGTGTTAGCAGCAGCCTCCTTTCTTGTCTTTGCACGTGGAAATGTGGAAATTATACACCGTGAGCCGCCGGACCGGCACAGCTTTGACACTAAAACCCCAGTTCAGCCCAGTGCTTTGGCGTTAACGGTAGGCACACGTCTAAGCCCCTTGGCTGGCTTGGGACTTGCACCCAACCTCGGGTAAGCTGGTGAACCGAGGGCTTGGTGGGTTTGGTGGGTTTGGTTTTTTTTCTCATTACAGCAGTTTACGTTGCCCGTAACAACTTCGAGCAGTCATGGCAGGAGGAGGAGGAGGAGGCAAATTGTCACCTTGCTACATGTGTGGGCTGTCTCTGCCCATCCCTGATCCGAGCTGTTGTACCATGCCGAAGCTTTGCACAGCAAGCTAGAAACATAGCCCTAAGGTAAAAACAAAAAACCACAATCACCATAAGAAAGTCTCTGATTGTCCTGCCTGGTTGCCGTTTGGTACAACTGGGAAGGAGACGCTAACCCTGTTGGTGTCTCCGCAGGCGTCCTGCCCGCCCAGCCCTGCGGAGCGCGGTTCCTGTGCCAGAGGGAGCGCGGGTCCCGCCAGCCCGAATCGCGCTTCTCGGCGTCCGCACGCACGCCGGCATCGTGCCTTCGACGTGCAGCTGACGGGGCCAGAGGGGAGAGACACGCTGGATGACACGCATTCCAAAGTCAAGCACAAAACCTGTGGTCCGACCCAGTGTAAGATTGTCCTGTTTAGGAGGTTTGGTACAAAAATACTTGCTCTCGTTTTGCGGTTTGGTTGGATCTTGTTTTGTGGTTTGGTTGGGTTTGTTGGGGTTTTTTTTTTTTGTAGTCTGCTTTCCTATGGTTCTGTTTGAAAAGACTTTTCAAACACTACAGCGATGCCTGTCAAACCATGCTTTCAGAAGTAACACACTCTTTCTTACAAATATACAGTGTAAAAGAGGAAAATATTATTACTAGGTATGCTTTTCTTTTTTTCTTCTAGGAGAGCAGATGTGTGATAGAGGCTGTGGGAAAGTCTTGGAGGAATCCAAACTTGTGTGAGGTTTTGGGTTTTTTTCAAGCCTGTAACAACAGAGAAAGGTGTTAAAAGTAAGGAAAAAAGCAAACAGCCAGGATCTCGGGCTGAGGCAGAGCAGAAGAGGCGCTGTGGTTTCTCTCTCCTCCTTCGTGGGGAAGCTCCTGTGCCACAGCCTGGGGGGGACAGAAGCTTGTTTTGGAAACGGGACGAGGAAAGGAGCAGCCCATGCTCCAAGGACAGTTGTTTAACTGGGAAGGGGCAAGGTGGGAGATGCCTGCGGGGAGAGCTGGGGTTGTCAGCATTCTGGGATGGGTCAGCCAGGCAGAGGGGAAGAACCCCACTTGGTCCCACTTGGCTTCTCCCGATGGTGGTACCCCCCGGGGGTTTTAACTGAGGAGGCACCAGCTGGGAAGCTGAGAGTTAAGTTTTGAGTTGAATTTTGCACTTAAGAGGAATTCAGTCTGTGTTGATCCAAGGCAGGAAGCGGCAAGATGAGATTACCGGGGGTAATTCAAAGCTGAGAGGCATTCCTGGGCTGTCGAAACTCTCGCCCCAGATAACAGCCATAAAGGCGGGGAGGGCAGAGCGGTGCTGGAGGCACCCTGCCGCAGCGGGAGCAGTAACGCTGCCCTGCAGGGATCGATCCCGTGCACGCGTCCACCTCGCTGCCCGCTTCTTTGGGGACACTGTGGTGACTTTCTCACCCCTTGACCCCCTCCCCAAAGCAGCCACGTCCCCTTGGTGCAGCCTGGCGCCATGCTGCAGCCTTACCAGCACACTGTGGTTCTGCGGAGAGCACACCAACCCAGTAGCCGCCTCGGAAGACTCCATTAATACCCACAAGACTGACTGTAGGCCACCATCACACACCTGAGACCTGTGAGGGGACACAGCAGAGGGTTAGGGACGCTGGCAGAGGCAACCAGCAGCCAGGGGTTGAGATCAGTGTGCTTGGGGAGAGGTTATTCTGTGGTGGCTGGGGTTGGTGCTTCCTAAGGGGACACTTTGCAGCTCAGCCCTGCCCTGATGGGTTCCATGTGGCAAATACGGGCAGGATACCGGCAAGGAGAGACAGGGTGGCAGCAAAACCCTTCACTAGGATGTGCCATAACCCTTCCCAGCTGGAGGAGCCTGGAGGGGAGCCGGGAGGTCCCCAACCCTCCATCCTCACCCCACCCATTGTGGCTACCAGTATTGCTGCAGGCAGGTGGACCTGTTCCAAGGGATTCACTCATCTCCCCTTCCCAAATACGGCTCTGCTTACATTTTAGCTGGAAACATTGGCACGTTCCATATTTTGGAAGAACCACTGGTTCCCAAAGCCTCGCTGTTGCCTATTTTTATCTGCTGGGCCTAAAATAGCCGATAAACGCTTTGCAGATCCAAGTCTCGGGTCGGCTGCAGCCGCGGCCAGTCCCCTGCCCTCCCCGGGTGAGCGAGCCTGGTGGCCACAGCGCAGGGCTGTGGGTCCTGGGTGGATGGGCAGAGTGGTGGCATGGGCAGCCGAGGCTGGAGCCTCTTTGGATCTGCTGGGGTTTCTCTGCAGGAGGCTTCCTGGCAGGCATCAGCAGCTGGGATCACGGGGCAAGCGATGCCTCTTTCCCCTCTTCCATTTGAATCCCTGTTGTTGTTCTATCCAGGAAAGGCCGAGTTGTTTGCAGAGCCGATCTGGCACGGCTTTGTCTGTCTGAAGACGTCCCAGGTGTAATCGAAGCAGCCCCCCACCCCCTGCCGGGCAGCAGGGCACTTGGCAACACCACGCTTCTCCTTTGGAGAGTTTTCATTAAGGCTTAATGAGACGTTTGCTTTGTGCTGGGGGGGTGGAGGTTGCCCTCAGCCAGGTAGCCTCGCTGCTGTCTTCGTTGCAGGACTCTCCGGGCGCGCAGCCTCTGCTGCTGCAACACCATGGGCCAGCAGCCACGGACCAGCCTTGCCATCCTGCCCCAGGATATTTGGGAAAGCGTTGGAGTGGACGGTGACATTGGAGTGGATGGTGGCAGAGACCTCCCCTTCCTGGGGGCAAGGAGGGCACCTGAACCTACACTGCCTGCTGGAAAGTGGCCTCACCAGTGCGGACATAGGGTCTGGCCACCCTTGAGCTGCCAGAGAGCCTGAGGAGCTCAAGAGTAAGGGTGGAGGTGGCTCCCAGCCCAGCAGGCTGGCGCAGGAAGAGGGGAGCAGGGAGGCAGCACTCACCTGGCATTCAGCAGAACTGACGGGACTTCCAGCCCTGAGAACCAGCCTCGGAGGGAGGGAGCCAGCGCATCTGCAAAGACAAAAGGGACAGAGGGTGAGAGGTTTGGTGGCCACCAACCCTGTCAGGAGCCAAGGTAGAAACGAGCCATCCATCCCAGCTCCAATTTTGGCAGGAACGCTCGGCCCCCAGCATCGCTGCCTGCAGCAGGACCAAGCCAGGATGGCAGCACTGCAGTCCCACCAAGCAGGAGGTGGGTTTATCCCCTCCCCACGCCTGCAAAGCCCACAGGAGATGGGGCAGGAGGGAAACATCAGACGCCAAAACCTGGTGGTTCGGTGCTCTGCTGGATAATCCACATTGTCCCCACAATCCTTGAGCGTCTCCATCCCGCCGCTCTCTGGACCTAGCCAGGGAGGCCACCCTGCAGCAAGCAGCTCAGGTTTGGGTGGTGGCACCCCACTCCAATGCTGGCAGCCAGACAGGAGGATGGGGACAGGGACAGCCCGCAGCCCCCACCCAGGTGAACGCTGCCTGCTTCACCGCAGCACCCAGGGGCGACGGGGAAGGTGCCACCACCATCCTCCCCACCACGCTGGCTCTATAATACCGTGGCTGATAATAGTTCTTCTCAGCGTCTCACAGCAGGTCTCAGCCTGGGTTTTGCTGGGGATCCCTCCTTAGGCCTCCATTCCCTTCACGGGCCATTTCCCGAGCCGCGCAGGTGCTGCCCGTTAGCAGTTATTTGACAAGGCAAGTATGTAGCTGCAATAATATTTACCGGTGCTCTTCCTATAAACAGCAGAGTCTGAAAAGCTGGACTTTCATCCAAAGGCTGCGGCCGCTTTCTATGCTGAGCCATTTTTCCTCGCCCTCCTGCTCCAACCAGCCCCCAGCTGCCTCCGGCAGACCGGTGACGGTGGCTCAGTCCCAGCGAGCCAGGGCCAAAAGCTTTTCGGATGCAGCTTATCCGGCAAATCTGTTTCCGTGTGCTCGTTTCCTCCTGCTCACCGCCAAGCAGGAGCCGGCAGCGAGGGGCGAAAGGCGGGACGGGATGCTGTCTGGCATGGCTGCTGGGGGAGCAGCTGCCTGTCCCCTCCCCGCAGCAGGGGGGGTCTCCTCCTGGCACCCCTGTGGTGCTGCTCCAGGAAACATCCCGAAGGCCGGCGGTGCAAAGAAACCCTCCACCACCTCCATTCCCACTTCTTCTCTTCTTCCCTCCGCTCCTCTCCCCGGGGCGGGNCCTCCCTCCCTCCCTGCCTGCCTGCCCCAGATGTGGGCAAGAGCAAAGGTAGGACTGCAGAGAGAGGTGTTTGTGGGGAGGCAGGCAGTGCTGCCAGCTCTCAGCTGGGGTTGGGTGCCATCCCTAAATCTCGGGGCGAGGGGGAGGGCGAAGTGCCTGTTAGCCAGTTGGAGGTTAGTTGGAGGGGAAGGGGAGGGGGGGGTCTCCAGGACGGGTGGGAGGG
>VZTM01030693.1:0-14297 GCA_013400555.1 Jacana jacana | reverse complement strand
AGTGCCTGTTAGCCAGTTGGAGGTTAGTTGGAGGGGAAGGGGAGGGGGGGGTCTCCAGGACGGGTGGGAGGGTGAGCGCAGTGGTGGCAGATGGGTCTGAATTACCTGGGCGTGCAGCGAAGCGGGGTAGGTGAAAGCAGGAGGAGGTAGAGCAGGTGCTAACTCCGCTGGGTACAGAGGGTACGGCCCCCACACTTCAGGGCTACTGGGGTAAAGTGCAGGCACTGTGAGCTCATCTGCAAGAAAAGAAGAAGGGAGAGTTAACGGCCACCGACGAGCCCGCGGCCCTGGCCACGCCACAGTCAGCAGCGCCACCGGCCCTTCCTTCTCCACCCCCAAAAGCAGAGCGGAGCCTCCCCCAGAGAAGTGAGTCGTGACGATGTCGCCGGCCACCGCCGACCTGCAAAGCCAACGCTGAACTCTCCCGCTGGGAGAACACAGGGCTGAGCGATGCCCAGAGGTTTAATTGCCCTGGGGTTCCTGCGTGGGGAGCGCGGAGGAGAGCGTGCGGCCTGTGCCCGCGCGCAGTGGGAAGGCGAGGAACCAGCGTCTGCCAGAGAAGTGCTCAGGATTCCAGTCACAGAAAGGGGCAAGACATCACCATCGTCTCCACCGAGGCCCCCCGCTAGTCCCGTTCCTGTGTGCCCCGCTGAGCCATCTGTTGTCACCTGCCCCTGTGTTCTATACAGCTGCCTTTGGGGACCAATGGCCACTGGCCGCTGTGCTTGCAGCAAGCCAGTGCTGCTGCTTCTAGTTGGACCTGGCGTTCCCCATCACCCCCGCCTGCTGCAGCATCTCTGCTCCTTCCACAGCCTACACTGGGGGCCCAGCATCACTACATCCCCTCAGGATCTCTGTGCAACATCAGATTGCCTAAATACAGCATTTTTCTGAGGGAAATAAGGAGGGGGCCAACCCCCAGCACCTGCCACCCAAAAACCTGCTGGCACCGCCTTGGTCAGGGGCTCCCTCAGGAGAGCCAGGGCCAGTACTTACAGGGCTCCCGGGCGATGAACTGAGGTACGGCGGTGGGGAGAGGCGTGCTGGGGTTGGGGGTGCCCACCAGCTTGCTCTTGGCCATCTTGGTGTTGGCCTTGGCAAACTCCAGCCGCAGCGTCTGTGGGATCTCGGGGTCAAAGCGGATGCCCTGTGGGAGGGAAGGAGGCACGGTGGTGGGTGGGTGAGCAGCGCCACGCGCCAGCCCCGCAGCAAAAACAACTCCCAATTATTTTTTGGCGGGGGGGTTGGTGGTGATTTTCTTTTTTTATTCAGCTTCCAGCCTTGAAATGAGCTAATTTGCCGGGCCCTGAGGCAGCTCGCATTCCTCCGGCATCCTTAGCATCGGCACCATATTTGGCAGTCGGCATCCCGCAGCCCAGCTCTTATCCAGAGGGATTAGCGGAGCCAAAAAAAAACCAGTTTTACATTGAAAATGAAGACAAGAAGAAAAACAACCCAACAAACCACCAAAAGAAAAACCCTAACACAACCCAGGGAGGAACTGGAGAACTGGCTCCACGTGGTTCTCCCCGTGACTGTTTTCAGGAGGTTAACTCCACAGAGGTAGGAGGGAAAGGTTAAAGGAGAGTGAAGTTTGCTTTTTCTTCTGCAGCTTTAGCTGGGGTTTCTCCTGGTGAAGAAACAGGAGAGGCTGGGAGGGAAAGGTGTCTCTCACCAACTTTGTATCTCAGGCTCTAATCCTGAAGGTTCAAGCCCTCCCAGATGGCCCTGGGAGAAAGGCAAGAGGGATACAGCCCCACAAGGAGGGAGGATGCAGATGGGGATCGGCTGGAGGGATGGGATGGGATGGGGTGGTGGGTCCAGCCAGTGCGGGAGTTGCACAGTGGAGGAACGTGGAGAGTATCTGGGCATGGGGAAACCAAGGGGGTAAAAATCCAGAAAAAATGGGGCAGCTGAGCACACTCACGTTCAGGGCGTTCTTGGCTGCCTCCGCCTCGGAACGGCTGTCGAAGCTGACGAAGCCCACGGGCTGCGGAGGAAGGAGAGGAGGCACCATCAGACAGGCTGGCGGAGAGCAAAGGGAGGGACCCCCTCCTGCCTTGGGGACCAGTGGTGACAAGGAGGGTGGGAGCATGGCATGGGAGTTTTGAGCAGCTCCTACCTGCTTGGAGGTGAGCTTGATGAGAGAACCTTCATAACCCTGCAAGTAAAGAAGAAAGAAAAAGGCGTTGGGTGCAGATCCCCACGATTCATCTGCCCTTTGGAGAGGCAAAGCAGCCACATCTATCACCCGGCTGCCCAAGAGCTGGGGGGGCATCAGGGGCTGGGATGGAGGGGAAGCTCTCCAAGGCTCAGCACCACTGGGTTTCTGTAGGGATGCTGGATGCCTGGTAATATTATCCCTCGTGTTTGAGAAGAGCTGGTGTCTGAGCTGCAGGTCCAGCAGGGTGAAGTGACCAGAGAGGTTTGCAGTCAATGCTCTTCTGCTGCTAAATGGGGCACAACTCAATGTGCAATTAAAACCCCAGGGCAATCAAAGCGCCTGATGCCAATTTTCTATGGCTTATTGGAGTAAAAAGGGGCAGAAATCTGTTTCCGGGAATAGAATGACCAAGTTAAACTTTTTTAGGGAAAACAAACCAGCGGGCTCCTAGATGCCACCAAGGTCAGTGAGGCCACAGGGATGGGGGAGGGGGCAGCCTCACTCTCCCCTCCCCAGTCCGGTACCTTAAAAGGCCTGAAGAGCAGGTAAAGTTCCCGAGGCTTGATGTCCAGAGGCAACCCACTGACAAAGAGCGTCCTCACCTGGAAAAGAAGAAAGGAGGTTCCTGAGGACCCTCCCTCAGCCCTGACTTGGGGATATCCTGCGCCAGAGGGACAATGCCAGCCTGAGGGGAACCTCATGAGCAGCCAAATGCCTTAAGCCACACTTGGGGGATGCAGCATTTTGGGGAGGGTGTTCCCATCCTTCAGGGGACCATGGAACTAGCTGTGAAAACACTATGGGAAGGTAACTGAGACCCATCCTCACCCCACCGAGTGCTCTCCAAATGGAAAAGGCTGCCAGCATCCCAGTGCCTTCCTACCCCAGTCTGGCAAAAAGGATCACTCCTGGCATCCCCAGCAGAGCCCTTGCTCTGCAGACAATGCCTATTGTCTCTGTTTAATTGCAGCAGCTCATTAAAGACCAGGAGAATCAATCTCCTCCTCTTTCTCCTAGGGGAATGGCCTTGGTTTGGATGGGGCTGGTTTTAAGCAGCCTATCCCCAGTTTGTAAAAGTCACCTTTTAAGGGGTTTTTTCTCTTTTTGTGTAGATGTAACGTTTGCCATGGGGCAGCATCCTCAAAGCCAGGGCATCTCACAGAAACCCTGCTCCCACTAACCCCAAGAGGGATGTGGGACTCCCCAGGAGTGGGCAAACCCCACCTGGGCAAGACTCATGCAAGGATGGTTTTGCTATACAACCAGCTCATAACTGGGGGAGCGGTGTGGGGCAGGAGGCTAACAGCTGGACCTGCTGCCAGTCCCTCTATCCTTATCCCCAAAATCTCATCCAAACCCTTTGGTGACCAATGGCTGGGAGCCTGGAGGAGCCTGGGGCTGATGAGAGCCCCAGCTGACCTCACCTGGACCCCCCACCCACACACCCTGCCCATCAACCCCGGGGCTGTATTTAGGCTCAGAACCTGCTGGGTTCTGCCCTGTTGCATCCCTGTG
This sequence comes from Jacana jacana, assembly GCA_013400555.1. NCBI lineage: Eukaryota > Metazoa > Chordata > Aves > Charadriiformes > Jacanidae > Jacana > Jacana jacana. The sequence continues at coordinate 10,618 of VZTM01030693.1, read as the reverse complement.
GCTGGGTTGGGCCCTGGCTACCATCACCCACCAGCTCTGCTCTTGCTGTGGCACATGGGGATGGACCCCATCTCACAGTGGGGTCCCTGCCTTGCTGTCCCCCTCAGCTCTGGGCTTGCTGGTGAGCCAGCCCCCCTCCTGCTGCTCCTGTAGCATCCTAATGGGAAGTCAACTGGAAGAATTGATGGATGTAGTTTATTTTTTCAGGGACCCAAATGCCTTGTAAGAGGTGGTTGGGGCGGGGGGGAGGAGGCGGCGGCTGGGTCAAGCTCACCCACCCTGGGTGCCAAGCTGGCAGATTTGGGCTGGAGGAAGGGAAAACCTTAATTAATTTTTTATTATTACTTTATTTTTTGGCCAGCCACCCTGCCCGCTCCATTCCCTGAGACAGAGACATGTGAAACAGCCAGAAACAGCCAGCCCAGGCCTATTCTTCTGCTGACATTTCTTCTTTCTCTTGCAGATAAGCTATCTACCCCATCTCCAAGCCTGGGAGCAGCAAACATTCCTGCTTTGTGTAACAAAACCTCTGGCTGACCCATATCTATTAAATAACAAAAGATACTGGGGGCCGTTTGCATATAGCCCTTGTGTCAACATCCCTGGTGATACCCATCGCTGCTGGTACCCAGCTGCTGGCACCCATCACTGAGTGCTAAGGAGCTGCCAGAAAACAAGCTAGTGGTGAAGCTACGTCCATCCGCGCTTGAAAGGAATAGAAAGACCAGGAAAAGATGCTTGAAAGGAATAGAAAGAACAGGAAAAGATGCTCGTAATCTTTCGCAGAGGGATGCTGAGAGCTCCAGGCTGGATGGGATCTGCGCAGGCATGTCCTCATCCCTTCCCAAGCCAGGGCTGCAGGTAGGTACAACACACTAGCCTGTCCCCTCTACGGGGACAGTCCACAGTGGATTGGAAGCCCTCTCCAAGGCATCTTGGTGGACCCCCACCAGGTTTCTGCCTGTTGTCTGAGATCAGAGGGTGATGAAACATCCCAGGACGTTCAATGCTGCACCTGAAGACACTGTTGGAATTTCTCCCAGTGGGGGCTGGGGAGGATTCATCCGGAGAAGCTCCCCTCGTGTCCATGAAATTCAGTGCAAAGAAGGCAAATTTATCCTTTCCTAGGGAAAAAAATATTCAAATATTCCCCTTCAGGCAGTTCCACCTAAGAGCAGCTCCTATCTGGGAGACATCCACCCTCCCAGCTGGGTTTGCCTCCCAAGGAGGCTGAGCATCTCTGCACGGTACCCCCTGTCTCCATCGTCCCTCGAGCCTATGGTCCTCCCTGGCACGCTGGCTTCCCACCTCTCCTCTCCCCGGGAAGCTGTGTGAAACATCAGAGGCGGCTCTGGGGGAGAACCTGCCGCCAATTTGCCGCCTCCCTGAAATCCAAGCCCCTATGAGCGCGGCTCAACAGACCATTTAGCCCCATGGCAGAGAGATGGGAGAGATAAAAGACCCTGAAAAACACTCTGAGATTCAGCCTTCTCGCAAAGGAAGGCCCTCTCTTCAGTAATGGCTTGTTTTCTTTGAAAGTTCAAACGCGGGTCGGCCAAGTTTTAAACCGTAAGGATCATACAGCAGCAGCAAGCAGGAGAACGGAAAGGGTTCCGAAAAGGGGATCCCCCCAGCTGGTTTCCAGCCCCAAAAGGATGTCTGGGGGTCAGGGGAGATACGAGGCAATGGGTGGTCCCCATTTGCACCCCTCAAAAGGGTGCTAGGACGCTGGCATGCCCAGCCAAAGGGAGATTTGAGTCGGTCCTACATAACCAGCATCCTTTCACTGGGCTGGGTAACAAGCAGGTGGGAGGGCTCAGGCCTTGTTAAAACAAGGTGGGACTGGCAGCGAAAGGGAGCGTCCTGAGGGATGATTCCCCGCAGGCTGGACGGATATCCTTCTGCCAAGGGAAAGATTTTAGGCGGAAATATCACTCCTGCCCTTAAATGGAAGAGGAGCTTCAGCCCGCAGGGAGCTGCTCCAGGCTTTCCTGTGCCGAGAGATCCCAGGGGCTCAGCCTCCATCCTCTACCGGGAATGCTCCCAGGGCAAAATCCTGCCCCAAGGTGGAGGTGGAGGGGGGGGAAGCCTTTCTAGAGAAATTGTCAGCCAGCAAGCAGGTATAATCTCTTCCACAGGGAAAAATGATCCCTTCTCAGAGGTGGATCGGGTGAGACACGTGTTCCCAAGAGTCTTGTGGGACACAGCCAGACCTACAGCCCCCATGCAAGGATCAGCAAAGGGCGCTGGAGCATGGTGGTGGGATTCCCACAGCCCGCACATCCCTGGTTAAGGACAGCCCGAGCTGTTCTGTTTCAGTTCTGCTGCATGGGCGTTTTTCAGAGTTTCTTCTCTGTAGAGCATTTCTCCATTTCTCCTTTTTGTTACAATTTTTGGGTGAAAACAAAGGTTTCTTCAAGGTCAGAAGTGCTGATGTTCTCCAGGAAGTCACTGTGGCTGCAGGACCTCACAGGTGACCACCACCTTAATTTCCTCCAGCAGGGATGATAGCAATGGGACTGCACACAAAGTCCCTTTTCCACAGTCCTCCTGCCACCACACGCCACAGCTTCCAGATTTGTCTGGACCAGTGAATCCCACCTCTGCCTCTTCACTCCTGGTTTACCCTCTCCTTGCTTTTATTGTCCCTGCAGAAAGCCTCCTCCTAGCCTCCGCTGCTCTTCTCTCCCTAGGAAGCCATCTCCATCCCACTTCTGGCCTGTCAGTCTCACCTCTTCTCCTCTGCGTCCCACCATCATCTTCTGCTGATCCTGAAATACCATGTCCCATCTGGGACCAGTTTAAGGGAGGCTGGAGAGGGTCTGGGGGGAGGGGGAACAGGGTGGGGGAGTTGGTAGGATGGTCAGGGCTGGAGACATACAAGGAGAGGTGGGGACCTGGGCCAAGAGGTGGCTGGGGATCTTCAAACCATGGCTAAATGATGGCACCAGCATGGAGCGGTCAATAGCGGAGCACCAGCAGCCTTCCTCCTCTTCCTCACATGAAGCCACAAGCCAGGTTTGTCTCTTGAAGGTAAGGAGGCACCAGGGAGGTGTTCTCCTGCTTTGGAACCCCCATCAGATGATGGCTCCCTGACGGATGCCGAGCCCCCCCCTCCCCGGTCACACTCCCCTGCCCCTGCCCAAACCACCCCCCGGTAAACGGTAAACGTTAACAGGCTGGGGGCCGGCAGGGAGAGGCGGAAGGCGCCCGGGTGATTCATTCACGAGGCATTTAATCGCCTCCTTCAACCCCAGCTCCCCATCCACCACCTTTCAGCAGGGGCTTGCTTTAATTCTCTACCAGCCGATTAGCCGCTTGACTGCCCGCCGCCGGGGAGGCACCGGAGCCCGGTGGGAGCGGGAGGGCGATGGCATGGGGCTGCCACCGAGCCGTGAAACAGGGGAAGCGGAGCTTTTCCCTCCCCAGCAAAGTGGGGTGCAGGGGTGCATTCCAGCCCCATGGGGATTAGTCCTTGCGTAAATACTCTCTCCGCTAATGCAGTGTCCTCCTCGGCGGGGTTTAGATTCCCGGGCTGTGTGTACGCACGCCATCAAGCCACAAAACTCCCCGACATAAACAAGGCTGAGGCGGAGGGATGTCGGCTCCTCCGCCCCTGGGATGCGGGAGGGAGGACTGGTCTCAGCCTCTGGCCCTGCCACCCACAGCCGTTCCTCAGCCAAAGGTCTGGCAGAGGACTGGAGGAGAGGAGCAGCCCCCGGGGGACAGTGAGTTGGGAGCTGCCAGAGGTGGAACCAGGAAGCAGTGAAGGAAAAGGCAGTGAGAAGCCATGGGAGCAGATGGGGGATTGCAACAGAGCAAAGCCATGTCCTGCCTGGGGATTGCTCCCAAGCCCTCCTGACTGTACACTCCAAGGAGGAAAGGAAGCAAGAGCACAGGGGGATGCAGTGCAGAGGCCACAGGGGCAAAGCTTATCTACTCACTGGGCACCTTCCACCCCAGAAACCCTCCCTGGGGTTCCCTCCCCATGAGATGAGGGATCTGGCATGGGATGGAGACCAGGGCCATGAGCCGGGCTCTCTGGAGCTGCTCTGCTACCAAATAAGGCCTCTGTCGAGCCTTTTACATGCCGTTCTCGCCCGTCCAGAGTGACGTGACCTCCTTTCCAAATTGTTCTGATCCCCTCGCCAGGCTGCTCTGTGGGGACCCCCCCAACTCAGCCCACAGCTCCCACACACCGGGGGCTGCCTCCCGGGGAGGAGGTGAGAGAGATGGGGAGGGCAGGAGCAGGCAGCAGCAGTCCCGCCAGCCAGGGGAGGACGGAGGGGCCAAAGCTTGTCCCACCTCACAGCACCCTCAGCCTCCCCAGGATGAGTGCTGCTTCTCCCTCTTGGTGTTTTTTTGCAGGGGGGGGAAGACGAAGCTGGAAGGCAAGCCCCATGGAGGGAAGAGGTTTGGAAGACACAGTAGCTGGGCAACCCCCTTTGCCCTGAGCTTAAAAAGATACTCAACAGCACCAGGTCTTCCAGCCAGGGCTGGGAAAAACTCGTGCGGTGAAAAACATCTGCCTGGCACCAGGGGAACTTGGCTTGCAAGCACAAGTGGACATCACCCTCCTAACACGTCCCCAGCATGGCAAGGGGATCCAGGCACCTCACAGACGTTCCCCTCCAGAGACTCCTCATGTCCAGCATCCCCCTGGAGAGGACTGAATGGCAAAGTCAGGGAGTGCCCGAGGGCCCAGAACTGGGCAAGGGCTACCCTTCCCCAGCACGGCACATGCCCCACACATTGAGAAAGGCAACAGGCCTCTGTGAACGTCTCCCATGTCCAAGCCACATCGTGACATCACCCACAAGAAGCCAGCAGCATCATTTGCCCTGCACCTGGTGAGGCCACCAGTGGAAAAATTCCACATTATTTGGGAATTATTGCCCATTATTTGGGTGCTTTGGGAAACTTTGGGAAGTTTCAGGCAGGAGTTGTCCCTGGAATAAAAAAAATCGAGGTAGGCAACAGCAGTTGAGCAGATCTGTGATGTATCCAGTCGTTATCTATCAACCAGAGACCCAACGGAAAAACCAGTGGGGACACGCCAGAGCAGCCCAGCGGGTGAAAGGCAAGGAAGAGATCCTATCTGCCTGCTCTCACCCTCCCAAAGTCCAAATTCCCATCTCAAGGTCACGGGCAAACCCAGGAACTTCACCGTTGTGAGGGAAGAAACCCTGCTCCCGTTCCTGTGGGCAGGGCGTGGGGTTTGTCTCCCACGGGGAGGAGAGCGTTTCGCCCATCTTTGGGGCGAGGGAAGAGGAAGGCATGGGAAGAGGAAGGCAAACCCTGCCTGCCGGGCCGTGTGGTACCCTTTGGCACCCCGAAAACCACCCCGGCAGCGCCAAGCACTGGCCCCGGAGACGTGAGGCTGCTTTGCCCCCCCCCACCGCCACGGGGCGGGGAGGGGAGTGGGGGCTACACGTCTCGAGTGGGGCTCCCTTGTGCTCCGCATGGAGGCGGAGGGGTGTTCGCGGGGAGACCCGGTGGGATGCGGCGGGATGNCCCCCCCCCCCGACTCCCTATCGCGGACATTCCCTCCCCCCGCGTAGTGTGCGTGGGCAGCGGCGGAGCGCAGCCCCCCAGGGACCGCGGGTGGTGAGGGGGATGCCGGACCCTCCCTACCCTACTTCCGCGGCGGAGTGTCCCCCCGAATCCCTCCTCCTTCCCCCGNAGGGGGGAGAGGGCTAGGGACGTGGGCACGGGGCTTATGGACACGGGAGGTGGGACGCACGATGCAGGGGTGGGGATACAGGACAGAACGCTGAGGTGATGGGACATAGTCTGGGACCTCAGGGCTTAGGGATATGGGACACGGAGACATGGACATGGGATACGGATGACAGGATGGACGATGCAGAGCTGGGGATGCAGGACAGAAGGCTGGGGACATGGGAGACAGTTTTAGGGATATGGGACATGAGACAGACTGGGGACACTGGGCATAAGGTTGGGGATACAGGACACAAGGCTGGGGTTATGGGATATAGGAAATAGAATGCACGATGCAGGGCTGGGGATGCAAGAGAAGGCTAGGAACACAGAACACAGTCTAGGACACAGGGTTGGGACACAGCACATGGGGCTGGAACCATGGGAACATGGGACACAGGACCATGGGCATGGGATATGAGTGATGGGATGCACGATGCAGGGCTGGGGATACAGGACACAAGGCTTGGACATGAAACACAAAGCTGGGAGCATGTGACATGGCTGCAGCAGGGCTGTGGGGCAGAGGAGGGGACAGCACTGGGGACACAGGGCAAGGAGGGGGGCAGCCAGGGTGCAAGGCTGGCTCTAGGAAGGATGGGGAATAGGGCACCAGAGAGGGGGCTGGCTGTGGTGTGAGGGAGGTGACATTAGAGCAGGGGTTCCTGATATGGTGTGCCAGCCCTGCAGGACTGGGGGCCAGAGCGGGGCTCATTGCCCCAATCATCCACACCTGGGGTCCTGGCCACCCATGCCCCCTCCCTGCCTGGCATTTAAGGCTCCCGCCCTCTCCCTGCTTCAGCTGGGTTTTGGGTAAAGCTTGGGGGGAGACAACTTACACCCTACTCATTTAACTTTGGGGGTTGATCGTGCCCCCCACCTTGGATGTGTCTGTGGTCCCACAGGGCTGCACTGGGCTCTGGAGTGGCATGATGAAGACCCTCAGGGTGACAAATGTTTGATCAGAGACCGTGTCCAGAGCAGATGCTGCCTGCACACAATAGGTGGGGACTGGAGGTGATATTGAGGACGTCCTCCTGGTGGCAGAGGGCTTGTGCTGAACAGGTATTTAAGGTCACAGCTCAGCCTTTCTGTGACTCAGTGGCCAAACCAGATCTGCAGGTGGCTGCCTGCATGCCCTGTCACCAGAGCAAAACCTTTCCTGCTGGGAGGGAGGTGAAAATGAGCCATGCCAGCTGGATCTGGGGGAGCGGGAAGTGTCTGGCTATGAGAGATGGCCTCGAGGGAATCTGAAGCGTGGGGTCTGATCTAGTTACCCACATGGGCTGGAGCCTCTGGTTCCTGAGGTAAAATACTGCCTTATCTTTCAGCAGAAGGGGAAGTTGGAGACGTGTTTCATATCCCGTTGTTTTCCCTCTTTGTGGGCATCTCCACATAAAGCTTTGGCTTGCGTGGGCTGGAGAGATGGTGGCAGCTGGGATGATCTTTGCAGCCCTTATTTGGACTCAGCTTTGGGGAAGAGCCTCAGTTTCCCAGCAGCGCTGGACCCCGGCATGGAATTGCAAAGCCAGGAGGAGTGGGTTTTTAATTTTGGTCTCCTGAGACTGAATCGGGGGAGAAAATCCACAGGGTTCCAGGGCTTCTACGCCTTGGCCTGTCCCACCTGAAACCCTGGGCCCCTAATCAAAGCCTGCAGCCCAGCTGGTTCTTGTGGTTCCTCTGCTGGTGTTCTCACTCTCTTTCATTTTGTCCTGTAGGACTTTCTGCTCCAGCATCAACTCTCCACTGAGAGGAAACACCGGGCTGTGTCATAGAAGAAGGGGAAGTTGTGAAAAAAGTCCCTCGGGGATCTGAGGGGAGCTGGCTGGGAAGTGTGGCCGGGGCTGAAGCTCACCAGAAGAGCTGATGAGTGGAGGAGCTGCAGCTCTGCTCCAGACCCTGTGGGAGGGAAGCCGAGCAGGAGCTGCCTTGAGGGGGGGCCAGGGAGGAAGTGCGACACCAACTCTTTCCCACCGCACCATCCGCATGGATGCGAGGCCAGGACAATCCCCTCCTCCAAGGACCCCTTCTCTCCCACGGCGTGGGCCCGTCTCCCTCTGCCGGCAAGTTGGGGAAGGAGCAGGGAGGTGTCCCCCCGGGTTGTCCTCAGGGAGACGGCAGCTGCGACACCCACCCCTGCGGCGTTACCTGACCCAGAAAGGACTGCAGTCCCCCCCTTGAAAGAAAAGCAGGTGACGTTTTATTCCCAAACCAAAGCACGTACAACAGGGTTAGTGCATGAGAGACAACAGATGCCAGGCTGCTCCGAGACGCCCGGTGGAATATAAATAAAGGACACAAATAAGCAAGACTTTTCTCCTTTTTGTTTTCTTTTTAAGGATGGAATGAGAGACATGGGGACTGGCCACTTCTTGAGGCCGTGTAGTGCTTCACAGGACCAGATGAAACACCCAGAGAGAAGGTGCTCAGCTCTTGACAGGAGTGGACGTGGCCTTCACGGTCTTCTTTAGGTGATGGTAGTTGGGCAAGATCTTCATCAGGAAATCCAGCTGCAGCGTCTGGGGCTGGAAACGGAGGCAAGGGAGGTCAGGCCCTGCTGCCACCACGAGGGTGGGCTGCAGAGGAGGGGAAAGTGATGGCATGTCACCCGTGTGTCGCACCCACCTGAGGCCGCTCGGTCTGGACGCGGCGGAGGCAGTCGGCCCCGTAGATGACGGTATTTTCGGGGATCACCTCATAGGTGTTGATGTTACAGCAGGCACCAATGATGCAGCCGCTTGTCAGGATGACGTTCCTGCCGACAAATGCTGGCAGAGAGAGAGAGGAACCCCTGTCAAGAGTGGTTAAACCCTGCACCACCCAACACCAACACCACAAGCTGCTCAGCACCAGGAGCCACAGCCAGCCCAGCCCAGCTCCCACCACGACAGCGACACAGGTGGGTTCCGTGTGAAAAAATCACAGCTTGGTGACAAGCTGCAGCTTGGCCTTGGCCCCAGCAAGACACCACCATGTAATCCCCCACCGCCTCCCAGCACCTACAAGAGCAACATCTCACGAGGGCCGAGACGATAAACTGAGCCTTACCTTTGGATTCGATGACGTTGTTGTCTCCCACCTTCATTGCTTGGGAATCTACGGGTCTGTGTTAAAGAAAACTAGAAAACGGTTTGCCATCATTTCAAAAGGTCACTGACAAGGCCATTTCCAAACTGACACCTCCCACCTTAAATAGCCCTGGGCTGGTTAAACCCCAACAGAGCCCACACGTGCGTGGATGGATCAGACGGTCTGTCTCACTGCACAGCAAGGATACAACACCCAACCTCAAAAACATTGTTGGTGCCGATGACCATGGGTTTGGGCTCCACCTCTTCGGTTTCTGGAGTGATATTTTCTGGATACCTGCAAGATGGAAGAATGTGTTTTGAGGTCCCAAGGGTACTGTCCTTTTGGCAGCTCAAGAAGTTACACGTATCCATCCCATCGTATCCCATTAGACCCAGCCAGATCATCCGGGCTGCCAGACTGCTTGCTCCTGCACAGGGTCACGGATTCTCAGGATCAGGAAGTCTCTGCTCTGTCAGCTGGAGAAGGAGTCACAGAGGGGAGGACTTCTTCCCTAGCCACCATGCCACACGCATACACCAAGCTAGAAGTTTGGTTTGGTTTCTTTTAAATTCTGCCTCCTCAGGGTTTTTAACCTAATGCCCTACTCCTTAAAGAGGTGTTAGCACACACACACGTTTGACAAGACTGGTCATAGAACAGTTTGGGTTGGAAGGGATTGTTAAAGGCCATCTAGTCCAACCCCCCTGCCATGGGCACCTCCCATTAGACCAGGTTGCACAACACCCCATCCAGCTGGGCCTTGAACACTTCCAGGGATGGGGCATCCACAGCTTCTTTGGGCAACCTGGACCAGTGGCTCACCACCCTCACAGTAAAGAATTTCCTCAACTATCTAGTCTAAATCTCCCCTCTCAGTTTAAAACCGTTTCCCCTTGTCCTATCACTCCACTCCCTGATAGAGTCACATCTTCCCTGTTTCTCCTGTTCCATCTAGGTACTGGAAGTGACTATAAGGTCTCCCGGGAGCCTTCTTTTCTCCAGACTGAACAATTCTGTCAGCCTGTCTTCACAGCAGAGATGCTCCAGCCCTCACAGCATCTTCATGGCCTCCTCTGGACCTGCTCCAACACGTCTGTGTCCTTCTGATATTGGTGGCCCCAGTGTAGAGTTGGAGGTAGCACTGCAGAGGGGCTCTCACAGGAGCAGAATGCCCATCCCTCATCCTGCTGCTGATGCAGCCCAGGATGTGGTTGGATTTCCAGGCTCACATTGCCAGGTCCTGTCCAGCTTTCCATCCACCAAGTCCTTCTTAGCAGCACTGCTCTCCATCTCTGTATGGATACTGGGGGTCGTCCTGACCCTGCCCTTGGCTTTGGTGAACCTCATGAGAGGTGGTGTCAACCTCACAGACCTTCAACCTGTTACCGTCCCTAATAGAAGATGCTGGGCTGGGGGAGGATCCCACTGCACCCACTGTCCGGCTTCTTACCCATTGATGATGAGGGCCTGCTCCTCGATCAGGTTGCCTTCCCCGATGACAATGGGTCCTGCCTCAGCGATGATCCTGGCCTTGGGGTGGATGACGGTCCTGGGGCCTGCCGGGGGACAGCCTGGTGTCACCCCGCGGCCGGCCCCCGTGCCACCACCACCCCAGCCCACGGGGAAGGGGTCCCATCCTTACCGATGGTCACGTCCCCGCGGATCTCGCTCTCCACGCACACCACGGCCCCGGGGGCGATCTTCACGCTGGAGGGGAGGGAAGGGAAGGGGGGTTGTGAGGGGAACCGGGGTGGGGGATCCGCGGGGAGCCATGAGGGGGAGATGCGGGAAGGGGGAAGCGGCGGGTCCCGGAGTGTGGGGGGGA